>JABRWK010000116.1:0-20034 GCA_013372445.1 Hypothenemus hampei | reverse complement strand
ACATTAAACATCCGCTCAACTAAACATTTCTGCAATTGGACGACCGCCAAACAACCTTTGATCAAACACACATCCTAGTCGTGTGAATTCGATTCTCTAACATCTCACTGCGAGGAAATTGTGCTGTTTACAAAATAATTACCTGAGAAGGCATGGTCTCCGCATTTGTTCCAGAAACATTGATTCCAGCGTACAAACAAGCCCTGTAATGTGCGTCGACTATATCACGGGCGTAAACCTTATTGGCACCCACGCCACAATAGTAGGGCCCTTGGGGACCAGGAAATCCATTTTTCGGCCATCCAAATGGACGCAAGTCCATATCCAGGAGTGTATACTCCTGCTCTATGCCAAACCATGGTTTACTACCTGCTGCTGCTTCCATAGCTTGTAAACAAGTGAATCTGCAACGAACGTGTTCTTAAAATTTAATATTAGATTTGTCTCTTAACGTTTTTACCTTTTGTTAGAATCTGTAGGCTTTTTGTTGTATTTGTAAGTGTCACAAAGAACCAGTTTATTGTTGCCTCTGGTAAATGGGTCGGCGTAAATTGCAACAGGATAAAGATATGTATCGGCATTGGTCCTTTCTGCTTGAAGTGTCGAGCTGCCATCAAAATTCCAAATTGGAAGTTCTATTTTTAATAAAAAATTCAATCCAGATTTATATCCTATTGAATTTCCACTTAATAGTAAACGCTATAACATACTGTTTTACTTAACTTTTGCTTAGGAAATTTTCACTTTAAAATATCTAAAAATTTCAGAGAACATTCCCCATATTGGATCGTTCATTCAATGGGAAGCAGTGACTTTCCTGATAAGCGTGTTCCCGTTTTGTTATAAATTTTCAATGTGTTTACTCACCATCCGGCTTAATAGGCACGAAATCCAACGTCCTAGTTTTTCCACGAACATTTTCCCCTGTACCATCGACCCAGATGTATGTAGCCTGTACTTTTCCATCTGGAAGTGGTAGTTCCATGTAGCGATGATATGGTGCTTTGTTTAACGCCGCGTTCGGCGAGTGTTCCAAAGTTAGATTTGGCATTGTTGGCCGCTGAAAATGTTCGAGAGAATAATCGGTTAGTTGCTTGATAAATACTAAACGAAGATTTAATAAAGATACCTTTCGATGACTCGTTATTATGTAAACGAGGTTTAATTTGTTAATAAATTATACAGGGTGTCCCGAAATTGATGCCCGTGCCTTTAAGATGTGATTCAGAGAGCAAAAACAAATTGAAAATGAAGTGTTACAAATTTACCAATTCGCCTTCATTACTAATTGTAAGATATAGGCTGTTAAAATTTTAGTAAGAAATCCAATTTTTAATAATATCTTCAAAACAATTTGAGATGTTTAAATGAAATTTGGCATATTTTGACAATTAATCGAACCACATCTTTTTATGCGAAAATCTTATTCTTAATTTCACCAGTGGCGTGCGTAAGGACACATTACATGTAATTGTGGCTTATCATGTTATTCAAATATGCCCCTCATATGTTTTTAAAGAAAGAAATGATACGCCACTGGTTTTGTTAAAAGTAAAAATAGTTTTTTATTTCTCCGTTCAATTTGGAAGAAAAAAACTCACTTGATTATTTTTCATGCGACGTATCGTTTTTAAGTAAAAAAATAAAAACTGTTGCCATGCATGATATTTTATTTGAATACTACATATCAATAGACAATTGGATTTATTACTAAAATTTTAACAGCCTATATTTTAGTAATGAAAGCGGTAAATTGGTAATTGGTAAATTTGTAACACTTCATTTTCAATATGTTTTTGCTGCCTGAATCACATCTTAATGGCACGGGCGCCAATTTCGGGACACTCTGTATAGGAACAACAATGACGCCGCAAATATATATTCCAAGGGAAGTGCATGTAATAGTGTTGATCCAAGTTAATTACATTAGGAACTTGGATGTGAACTTTGTTAAATTTACATCGTAAAAGAGCTACGTGGATACTTTGAATGACCAACAAGCAGGCAACTTTTCCCAACCAATCTTCATGGAATTACATTCGCGGCCTTATCACAATTCTGATTTTCTTTTAGAGATATAACTATTCTAGATGCTTTTTTAAATACTAAAACTGTTTTTTAATGCATTTTGTTTAAATTTTTTTAGTCACTATTGCCTACATTTCGGTTTTATCAATGTAAAAATTACTTAATTAGATATGGATATTTTCTATGTCACGTTGGTCAACACTTGACGAGTATGTCGTCCACTTTCCACATCGAATGATTGCTAAATCGACATGATTTCTCAAATATGTGTTCTAAAAAACAAATATCGTATTTCGAGAAAACAATACAATCAGTCAGCACATACATGTTATAATTAAAAGAAACTAATTGCTTTAATGGAAAACTACGTGCCCAACGGATATAGATTTTATCTCCATGTTATATGATAAGGAAGACGAATTAAACCGTAGCCGTTAATACAATTCGGAAGTGTTTCTGCAAAACCAGACGTTTCCAGTTTTGTGAAAAATTAATTTGGTTAAGATATAGGATACAATTAGATCAAAATCCAACCTTGAAAATACTCGAAATCACATAAATCTCATAACAATTTGCACGTTAACACTAATCGTTTATTGAAAATAAGACATCAAGATTAAAAATTCTTTCAGAAAACCAATCAAACTAGTATATATTCAATCACTTTTAAATAATAGGGAAGTGTCCCGAATTTAATTTGAATAAAGATATTTTGTTGCAACTCTATAAGATTAAGAGGAAAATCAGAAAAAAGAGAAGTAGAAGTGAATTGCTGTGACTGTACTGAAGAAGTTCATGTAACAAATACACACACGTTCAAAAGTTTGGAATATTTCACTAGGAATAATTCTTAGTGAAATATCTAGTCGGATTCTGTTATACTTCAGCTGTAGTTACACGCTTTTAACCCAAAATCGAATTTTTTAGACATTCATCTTTTGCCCTGTACCCTTCAATTGTTAACGACTAGGAACTTGGTATAGAACTCAACATTAACTGAATAAGGAATAATCGAAAAATATATTGCACTAAGGTAATCTTCTGCATGTTTTCATACAAAAACGATATAGAATAAATATCAATAACAATTTTTAGAATACCATTATTGCAAATAACATATTTTTAAATATTCCAAACTTTTGTACATGTGTATATTTATTTGAATTTTACACTTTGTCTTTTATACGATTGTTTTTAATGACGATTTTCCATTTTTTTGATATACAGTGTTTCCCACTTTTCATAGAGTCGTCTTCATGTCTTAAAAACTGCTTACGTGATTTATTTAAAATTTGGATCATACAATTGTTCCTTTATAAATTGCGTACGTTCTTATACTAAAAAATACGTATCCATTTTAAGAAAAAAATTATTAAGACAGTATTAATCTCAACTTTTTTTAACATATTATAAAAGAAAATTGTCAAGAACCCATTGTACCCAGTGTACAGTTTTATAGTTAGAATGCTAAATTGTAAATCATTTAAATTCTCTTCTTGCCATTATTAAATAATTATAAAACGTGTTAAATAAATTATTTTCATTGTTTCTAATTATTTTCTAACTGTTATTAACCAAAAAATTGTAAAAGAAAATGGAGGTAGCAAGGATCGAATCGAGGACGTCCAGCGCTCTAGCTCTGCTTTCGCTTTTATGTTCATAAACAAGATTTTCTAAAGTATTATAACAATAATAATTATAATTTGAGAGGCTTTTGGACTAAAAGGTTATTTTTTTCAAAACTACTTTAAGTGGGTATTTTTTACTTGTGATGAGCACTCTTCAATTGTTATATACGAAATGTTGAATCTGTTTAAAATCTACGTAATCTCTGAAGTGTGTTAATCAGGTGGAACAAATCTGATTCTTTAAATATGTGTCAGAGATACTACACTATTCAATGAGAAAAATGCTTCACGAAAAAATTTCCATTCTGCACTTGTCGCTGGACAAAGGTTACAATATGACTCTTAGAAAAAAAAAACCAATTCAAAAACAATTGTTAATTTTGTAACATTGACCTTTCATTATCAATACATAATGAAAACCTATTGCTGAATCTGGAATAATAATGGAAAAGTTTCAAAAATTTCATCGTCGTAAGGAGGCCGACATTGTTCCGATAAAAACGTCAATGATCATTCTAATTATAATGAAATCATAGTACTTTATATTTTTTTACAATAAATTTTATCATTTTGCACAGTAAGGTCGTTTAGAGTTGCAATTTTTGAAAAAAATGATTTTTTAATTTGTGGATTGAAGTTTTTTATTTTTTTTTTTGAAATGAGATGGAAAGAAAACACTTTAGGCCAGCGGTCGATAACCTGTTTCTGGAAGTGTGCCACTTTTCTCACAAAATTCACTCGATAGCGTGTAATCTACCTTTGGTTTGGTAAGAGGTAGGTTCAGCCTTAATTGCTTTTTAGTAATTTTCGAATCCTATATTGTACGACCTAAAAAGTCCTTTTGCGTACCGTCTTCTCGCGCAGTAAGTTGGTGAGTAGTACCGTCAGCTTTGAAGCTTATAGAGGAAACATTAAAGTTAATGAAGAAATATTATATGATATCAATCGCAAGTGGTCAAATAGAATGTGGAATCAGAATTAATTTTCAACAACACCTGAGGCATAAAAAACCTAAAATCTTCTTTTAATCTTTTTCAATGGTAATTTAAAGTCCTTAACGGGCCTTAATTTGAATTTTGCTGTTGTGTTGTTTCAAGTCAAAATGTAAGCTCACAATCAGTAGAATTTTCTTTGAAAAAGAAAGGAGAGGAATTATGAATGTCCCAAAGCGTTGTAGTGTGATTTTTCAAAGGTGATATAATTGAAGGTTAAGTACGTGCATTTGACGGAGTTACGAAGTAAGAAGAATTACGAACGTATTCTGCATAACATTAGTAGTGATAAAATAAATAAATTTAATGTTAAAAATTGAATCGTTTCTTTTTAAATTTTCTGTACGAGGATAATTAATACAGACGAGAAACGTTTCAACAATCCCTCCTACCTTTTTTTTGTGGCAAAGTAAAGAGTAAAAAAAGAACAACAGACAATAGAATTTTCCAATATTGCCACTCGAAAAAGTCTTAAAACAATTTTTGAATAGCAAATAAAAATTAGAGAGAGTTTGAAAGAACATTTTGAGTTGATGAAGCATCTGAAGAGTGAAACTTTAACTCACTATGAATAAAAATTTCTTATGCTTCATGCATTTTTTGAAGTGGAATATTGAATTTCCACTAAATGCGAAAATTCTATTATTAACAAAAGTTATTGGAGGTTTAGAGCTTTTTAGTAAATTTTTGTTGACATTTTTTCTGTCTTGCATAAATTAACAGTTTTTTTATCATACAGTTCTAACGTCACAAACGATTATAGGTAATCGTGGTTACGTTGTTTGGCTGATCCATTTTATAAATTGGATACACTTTGTGACCCTGACTTATCTAGTTTTCTCGTTTCAGAATGTTTAAAATAAAATTTCAGAACATGCATAATTTGAAAATTTATAAATAAATATTAGTGAATATAAAATTGTAAATTTCAAAATCAAGGTTCCCAATTTTATGGTATGGCATTTACTAAACAAATATTTTTGGAAAACAAAGGGCCATTGCGTATAGATATAAATTAAGTGAAGCCTTAAAACATTCTTTATGGGTCGTTTTGATTAAATTTCTTTCCACCTTAAAAACCACTTTTGTTTCACAATCAATACGTAGAAATTCTGAATTTGAATAGTGTTAACGGGGAAATCCATTAATTCATATGCCAAGGAAATTTTCATTTTAGCTGCGTACACACAAATTTTTTAAAATCTTGGAATATTTTGGGACTTAAATTGATCAACTGAGCTGTTTCTACAGTGGCTAAACGGGACACTCATCCAAATAAAACCATATTTATTTATAGGAATTGAAAATAGAAATAAATTACAACTGTTCAAATGAATTTTTACCTAAAATTCGCTAAATTTAGGTCAGAAATGCCATATAAATAATTTATAAAATATTGTATTCCAATTAACTAAGGAAACTACTATAACTCTACTACTTACTCACCACTTATCTTAGTTGATTTCTAATACGAATTTGTATATCAAAAGAAAAACACACAGGGTTAAGCTGTCCGTCCTAACTTTTACTGGTTGTAAACAGTACGTTGTGTTGATGTGTGGAGATACCTTCCTTTCATTTATAATTCGTATTTGGAGCAGGAAAATTGAATTGCGCAGGCCCATCTGCCGCAAACTGTGCTCCTTAGACTGGGCTAATTTGAGAAAATTTTTATATCACAAATGTTATTTCTATTGCTTATAATGGGAACCGATACAGGGTCGTAAATTAAATAAAACCAGAATGTAATTTATATTTAAATGACTGAATTGATAATGATGATATTAATGTGTGGGATTATTAGAAACATAATTCATCATTTTAGGAAAAATACAGAGAAAAAATACAAGTATTTTAGGTGTGCGTACAAGGTGACTTAGTAACACATACATATAGTGGCGGACAAAAGTTTAAACCTTTTTTATTTTTAGTTTAGTTGAAATAAAAAATAAATTATTATGATACTGTTGATGTAATTGTAGTCCTTCAACGTATTGATTGTTTAATGTGCCTAATTAATGAATTTAATACTTAAAAAATTAATGATAAATAAAATTTGTTTTTAAATCAGACTAAAATTTTATAATTAATAACTTAATATTTGGTTCCATATTCCTTCAAGTTAATCACTGATTGACACCTTCTAGGCATTGAATCAACAAGCTTCACACACGGGGAATTCTTTTCCATTCGACAATTATATTTTCTGAAAGTTTAGTCTTAGTACGAATATTTTGAGATAGATGCGGTGATCTAAATGATTTCTCACAAATATTTTATCGGATTTAAATCCTTTGATTGTAGTGGCCACTCAGTTATGTCCACCCTTTTTGAGGAAAATCAATATTTTATAGATTTGGAAGTATGCTTAGATTCATTTTATCTTTGTTGGGATGTTTAATAATGAGTCATTTTATATTCGCCATATGGGAACATATTATTCTGTAACATATCTCGGTATTGAAATTTGTCCATTTTTCTGTGTAGTTCCACAATTGGACCTGATCGACTAAAGCAACCCTATATGATAACACTGCCACCCCCATGCTTAACCGTTGCTATGTGATACTTGACGTTGTATCCTTCGCCTACTGGTCGTCTCGCGTAGAGTCTACCGTCCGCTTCGAATATTTTAAATTGGCTTTCGTTACTTCAAAGTACAGTATGGCAATTTTCAGGGTTCCTGATTCAATTGATCCCGTACAAACCATAGACGAGCTTTGATGTTTGTTTTTGTTAAAAGGGATTTCTTGACAGTAACCCTTCCAAGTAAATCCACAGCACACAGCGGACGTCTAACAGTTCTATCGATTAACTGGATACGAAATTCTTCGAAAATTATAAGACTTCCATCATCACTACGGAAAGAAAATACTATAATTCTTGATATGGTGCCTTTACTAATTTTCAGATTTTCGGCAATACTGACTTGTTTTTGACCATTTTCATGTAGTTCAAAGATCTTTTGTATTAAATCATTTAAAATACTTAATACCACAATACTGAAATCTACAATATTCGAAATCTATTAAATATTTGAAGGGGTATTGACCCCCCTGTATTCGAAATTGATGTCTTTTGAACCATCTGTTGTTAGTAGTCGTACATTTTTTTCAACTTTATTTGGATTTGTTAATTCTTTTTATAAAATTACGTATTGTAGCTTTTAAAGTTATGATTTTTCAATATAAAAAAGTGCCTTTTTTCATTATTGGAAAATCATGATATGTTCCTGGTGTGAAAAATTAATTCCTGGTCAATCTAACAATTATTTTTCATAAAAGTAATATAGAAGAATACTCAAGAAACCTCATTTGACCTCTATGATAGTTTAAGGTACCTGTACACTTTAAGGGTTAAATCTTGAAACAATTGAATATAAACGGAAAGTTTCTAATTTTTATCCAAGTAAAAACTTATTTTGTCAAAAAAATAAAATTATAAAAACGAACACAATAAACAAACTTATACGAGGGTTATATGGTTAGTGATGGAAAATTTTATGCATACGAGAGATCTCATAAAAGATATATTGGAACAAAAGTTAAAAATAAACAAAGTTTGAAACTTTTGTTCGCCACTGTAAATGTAAAAGGCACAGAAAAGAATTTCTTATGAAATAATCGACTGTATGAGCGATGGCTGTTAAACTAAAACTAACAAGGGACAACAGGACGTACGTGTACAAAGATTGAATGTGTCAATATAATAATTGCTAAGTGGAAATACTAAAGGGGACAAATGCCAATAACACATATCGCAATTGTTCAAGAAAATATAAATCAAATACCCAAAAAAATATCAAAATGATCAATAATTATTGTTATTACAAATCAATAACTGTTAATTGAATCCTATGCTGGAACAACGTTGTAAGCGCCACATATTATTTTTATTATATTAAATCCTTTCCTAGGGTATTCAATGTAACACATTTACTACCCCTCGAGGGCAAAAAGGTCCTTTACCCCCTTTCGTATTTCCACTCTGAACACTGAATGCTATGCTGAACAACGTTGTATGCATCAATATGTGTAAATACAGGTTTGGTTTTCATGGAATAATGGTATACAGGGCTATTCAAATTCGATGTTCACCATTGGGATCTCGAAAACCATAAGAGATACGAAGTCGCTTAAATTGGAGNTGTTGTTGGACAAAGGTCATATCATGATTTTTTGAAAAAAAAAAAGAATTCGAAACAATTGTTGATGTTGTAACATTGACCTTTCATTATCAATACAATGAAAACCTCTTATTGCTGAATCCTAAATAATAATGGAAAATTTTCAAAAATCTCTTGCCTTCGTTGTGGGGGGTCGCTGTTATTTCGATAAAAACGTCAATGATTATTCTAAATATTATGAAATCATAATATTTTCTCAATTTGCAGGGCAAGGTCGTCTTAGAATTGTGATTTTTGAAAAAAAAAACAGTTTTCAAACGCGTGGATCCAAGTTTTGTATTTTATTTTATTTTTTTTTTGAAAGGAAGTGGAAAGAAAACACTTTAGGCCAGCGGTCGATAACCTGTTTCTGGAAGTGTGCCACTTTTCTCGCAAAATTCACTCGATAGCGTGTCATCTACCTTTGGTCAAGGGTAGGTTCAGTCTTAATCGATCTTCACTAATTTTCGAAACCTCTGTTGTACCGCTTGAAAAAACGCTTCCGCGTACCGCCTGGTGCAATAGGTTGGTAAGCACTGCCGTCAGCTATTTCGAAACTCTTTGTGCTTATAGGGGAAACATTAAGGTTAAAGGCCTGTATACTTTTACTCAAGATAACAAAGCTAATTTTAGCAAATATACAGGATGAGTTTTTAAAGTGTCAAAATGAAGGCATAGTATACGATCTCAGTCGCAAGTGGTCAAGTGGAATTTAGAATGGAAGTGGAATTCTGAGTACTTTTCATGGTAATAAAATAAATAAATAAATTTAATGTTTAAGTAATTTCTTCGAACATTTTCCATACTAGGATAGTTATGTTTTTTTAATACAGGCGAAAAACTTTTCAACAATCCCTCGTATTTTTTTTTTCTTTATGGCGAAGTGAAGAGTAAAAAAAGAACGGCACACAATAGAAATTTCCAATATTGGAACATGTGCAACTCGAAAGTCACCCTGAATAAAAAAATTCTTATGCTTCATACATGTTTTTCAAGTGGAACACTGAATTTCCATTAACTGCAAAAATTCTATTATTAACAAAAGTTATCTGGGGTTTATGGTTTTTTAGTAAATTTTTCGGAACATTCTTTTTGTCTTGTGTAGATTAAATGTCGGTCTTTTATCGTAAAGTTCTAACGTCATAAGTGATTATTGGTAATCGTGGTCACGTTCCTTGGGTGACCCATTTTATAAATTGGATACACTTTGTGACCCTGACTTATCTAGTTTTCTCGTTTTAGAATGTTTAAAATAAAATTTTGGAATATACTTAATCTGAAAATTCATAAATAAATATTCATGAATATAAAATTGCAAATTTCAAAATCAAGGTTCCCAATTTTATGATACGGCATTTACTAAACAAATATTTTTGGAAAACAAAGGGCCATTACGTATAGATCTAAATTAAGTGAAGCCTTAAAACGTTCTTTATGGGTCGTTTTGATTAAATTTTTTTCCTGTTAAAAACCACCTTTGTCTCACAATCAATACGTAGAAATTCTGAAATTGAATACAGTTTACGTGGAAATCCATTAATTCATATGCCAAGGAAATTTTTCATTTTAGTTGCATACACACGAATTTTTCTTAATCTTGGAATATTTTGGGACTTAAATTGATCCACTGAGCTGTTTCTATAGTGGTTAAACAGGAAACTTATCCAAATAAAACAATATTTATTTATAGAAATTAGAAATATAAATAAATTAAAAATGTTTAAATGGACTTTTACCCAAAATTCGATATGAAATTTAGGTCAGAAAAGCTAAATAAACAATTTGTTAAAAATTGTATTCCAGTTAACAAAGGAAATTACTATAACTCTACTACTTACTCACCACTTATCTCAGCTGATTTCTAATACGAATTTGTATATCATAAGAAACACACATAGGCTAAACTACCCACTCCGAACGTTTACTGGTTGTAAACAGTGCGTTTGTGTTGATGTGGGGAGATACCTTCCTTTCATTTATAATTCGTATTTGGAGCAGGAAAACTGAATTGCGCAGGCCTATCTGCGGCAAATTGCGCTCTTTAGACCGGGCTAATTTGAGAAAATTTTTATATCACGCAAACGTTATTTCTATGGCATTTAATGGGAACCGATACAGGGTCGTAAATTAAACAAAACCAGAATGTAATTTATATTTAAATGACTGAATTGATAGTGATGATAATAATGTGTGGGATTTATTAGAAACGTAATTCATCATTTTAGGAAAAATACAGCGAAAAAATTACCAGTGTTTTACGAATGTGTGCAAGGTGACTTAGTAACACATACATAAATGTAAAAGGGAAAGAAAATATTTTTTTTTATGGAATAATAGACTGTATGAGCGATTGTTACTCAACGACTTACAAGAAAAATCGTTTTATTTGAAGTAAAACTGACACGTAGACAAATGGATGTACAAAGACTGAATGTGTCAATATAATAATTGAAGACCTTAGTTGACAAAGGTTTTACGTTACATTTTCAACTTTTTGAGGAAATTGACTATTTATGTAACATATACAGTATACAGAGTGTTGCATCGTCAGGAATAGGAAACCCCATATATATTTCAATGCCTTTTAATATTATCTTCCCTGTTCGTTTAAGGACAAAATTGTATTAGACTCAAGGCCCTTTTATGAGAGAGTCGCATGTAAAATATGAAAAATGTTCTTCGCTCCATTTACCAGATATAACTTTAATAAAGATAAAACTATTATTTTGACAAAACTCATTTACATAATGTCACAGTAGATGTAAGGTGACGGTTACTGGTGGTTTAAATGAGGAAAATATCAGATTTTAGAACAGCTTTTTTCAAAATATCTTGCAAATGGAGCAAAGAACATTTTTTATATTTTATATGTGACTCCCCCGTAAAAGGGCCTTCAAAAGAGTCTAGTACAATTTTGCCCTTAAACGAACAGGGAAGATAATATTGAAATTTATATAGATTTTCCCATGATCGGTCTGGTGATGTATGTATGTGACATGGCACATTTAGAATCAGAAAATTGGCAGGGGATAACAAAACTAGAGGATTTCTTTTAACTGAGGGTTAAATCTAGACATGGCATATTCAAACAATGCATTAAATAATTTTTTAGAAGAATGTGACGTGATGCCTTTATCAACTAAGGTCTTCAATTTTGAATTGTAGATATTTTGGTATTTTTCAAAATATATTCTACGAAGAACTATCAAAAACATTTATAAATGCCTCGTTAAAAATCATCATTAGTGCATGTCACAATAGTGGTTTTGTCTCTTAAAAAAGTAACATGAAAATTACTATCATTTCATTGTCAATAACACTAAATTGTGTAGGTTTTGTTCGTCTTGCATGTATCTATCAAAATGACCAATTACTATTTAGCAAAAAATAGGGTTATTCTTTTTGATGTTTGAATGGAAATAACGGTTCAGGTCACGCAATGGATACTTAATCGGCTCCAATCATGTTTCAAGGATCTTCAAATTTTAATTTATTTACAAAAGAAAAACAGTTAATAAGATTTAACTAAATCTAACAGATAAAATGGGTTCCCATTACTTAGAAAGTACAGTTCTTCATCGATTCCTTGATAAGGTTGAATCCATTTCCTTTCCCTGAAATAATCCATGATGCTTTGATGTTCTTTTTTAGAAAATCCAGTCACTTCCACAGGAATAAATGGATCCAAGTGTTCAAAACCAGTTTTTCCCAAGAGATACCTTAAAACGAAAATTTAAACTAAACAAATAAAGAACACGTTAAAAGATTTTTTACCTTGGCAAATGTGAAGTTTGATCTTCTGCAGCGATTACTAATTCATCCACTGTGACAACAACAGCTGCATTTTTCCAATCAAACTTGGTCAAATTAAGGAATCCTTCTGTTAATGTGATTCGATTCGGTGGTACAATTTCCCTTCTGTCAGCAAAAACTCTCGTTTTTGGATAGAAAATGCATTGAACCCATCTATTGCCACTAAAGTCTTACATAAGCCGGCGCAACTTAATAATTTAATTTCCTCCGCCAATATATTGATACAATTTGAAGCAAAACGTATTCTATTGATTCCGTGCTCTATCAACTCCGTCAAAGTGGAATCCTTTGGAGTTGTCTCTCGTTTCGTCCAATGAATTTCTCTTGATATTTTCAAATCTGGATTCTTAAGTAATTTGGCATTTTGTGTTTTAAAATGCAACAACCATGCGGCTGCATCTATATTCAAATCCATGAAACCTTGTTTGGTCTCTGAATTACTATTATCCTTAGGCCTACGCATCCAGTTGCCTACCCATGGTACATGGACTATTAAATAATCATTCAAATAAGCATAATGGATAATGTGAGCCAAAGACAGAGATTTTCCTGTTCCTTTCTGACCATACAGCACAAACCTTACCACCGGTTTATTATAGTCTATCGTTTTTAGGCAATTGATGATATCTAAAGCGGGTTCTCGTACCATTAAACACGTTTCATTGAAAGTTTTTATGTGAGTTGCAAATATCTTTGGTAGGCCTCCATGTTGAAATAAGACAGTTTTGTCTTCCTTCGGTATAGAATATAATCTTGCTAAATGGTCGCTATTATGTTCAGTCGGGTTCGTTACAGGAGTCCTAAATGATTGTAAAATTTGCTCATGATGGGCTTCAGCGGTTGCAGCTACTAATCTAATTTGGATTGACTTGTGAAAAGTGGATCTTAACAATAATTTTGCGGTAACATTCAACATTCTTTTAAGTCCAATTTACGTTATTAAAAAAAAAATTATTAGTAACTTAAAAAACGATAAGGTTATGTCACAAGTATTAGGAATCGGCTTCTTTTGTACTCATGTAAAGGCTATAACTGCCATTCTTTTTCAGTTTTCTTTACAAATAAACGCATTGCATTTATAAATATATGTAGTAATAATTATAAATTTTATGATACCCCACTTAGAATCTATTGGAATTCTTATTCTAATTTTAATTTGTATATTATAGATTTATACTATTTATTAATTGGCTACTACTCAAAATACTGAATAACCTCAAATTTAATAGAAGAAGATAGGTTATGTTTAACAAACGTTTACTTTTCAAAGTTTGAAGTTTGTAAAGTTGTTTTGTAAACTTAAATATAATAATTCTTAGAATGTTATGTATTAAGGTTGTTTCATAAAAAGTAAATTTATTCAATTCGTAAACTAATTAGTGTATATGAGCCAACAGAAATGTTTTCTATATGCAAACAGTCCCATCAGCCCACTGGTATTGAGCATGCAATTAGTTGCTTTTTCTTTAATAAAACTGAAAAAAACCTAATCACTGTCGGTGCGAATATTTTAAAAGTATTCAGACTGATTCCCGACGTAGATCAGAAGAGCCGACATGAAAAGTACTCAGGTGAAGTTGTTTGATTTCACCCATTTTAGGTAGCTTTAACATAAACACGTTTCATTTTTTCCTGTAGAATTCTTTCCTCCTAAATCAAAATTGGAATGTCTGGCTCAATATCAGTTATTTGGAAACATTATGGCTTTGCAACGTGTTACTTTGGCGAATTCTCCGAGAGATTCGTTACTTTTAGGATTTTCTGATGCCAAATTATCGGTTGTCGAATATGATGCAGAAAATCATGAGTTAAAGACGTTAAGTTTGCATTATTTCGAAGAAGAAGACATGAAGGTATAGACAATACAATTTTTCAATCAACATTTAAAAACTCTTATTTATTTTAGGATGGTTGGACTCATTTTCATCATATTCCCATTGTAAGAGCTGATCCAGAAAATCGATGTGCCGTTATGACAGTATTTGGTAGAAAATTGGTTATTCTTCCTTTTCGAAGAGAGAGTTCAATTGATGAAACTGACTCTGATGTCAAACCTTCTGGAAGTACAGGAATGGGAGGCAAATCACCCATTTTAGCTTCCTATATGATAGTCTTAAAGGATTTCATTGATAAAATAGACAACATTATTGATATTCAGTTTTTACATGGATACTATGAACCAACGTTATTGATACTGTATGAACCATTAAAGACTTTTTCCGGGTAATATTTCATTAAACATGTATGAAATTTTATTAATTTTCATTGTTTAGACGAGTGGCTGTAAGAACTGATACGTGTGCCATGGCAGCCATTTCCTTAAACTTACAACAAAAAGTTCATCCGATTATTTGGAGTCTCTCAAATTTGCCTTTTGATTGCATAAGAGCAGTCCCTATTAAGAAACCATTGGGAGGCACATTGATTTTCGCAGTAAACTCCTTAATCTACCTCAATCAAAGTATACCGCCATACGGAGTTTCAGTTAACAGTATTGCAGAAACAAGCTCTAATTTCCCTTTAAGCAAGTATTCCATGTATGTATGAGTTGCACTTATGCTTAAACTAGTTTTTAGAGTCTCAAGATAATCTTAAAATAAGCTTTGATTGCGCTCAAATAGGATTTTTAGACGACGATACGTTGGTTCTCTCCCTTAAAGGTGGGGAATTGTATGTTTTAACACTTTTAGCTGATAATATGCGTTACGTAAGAAATTTTCACTTTGAAAAAGCCGCTGCCAGCGTTCTAACAACCTGCGTAAGATATTTGATAGCTTTGAAGAATATATCTATAAAAAGGGGACATTTTTAGGTATGCATTTGTGAAAACAACTTCTTGTTTTTGGGCTCCAGATTAGGAAATTCGTTGCTTCTACGTTTTACTGAAAAAGCCAACGAAGTAATCAGTTTAGATGAGGTTTCTGAACCCCACGCAAAAAAATTGAAGCGATCCAAAAGCAACCAAATGACCGATATTGTTTCGGACTCACTAACAGATTTTATTGCCAGTGATGTTTTAGGTATTGTTTTTCATCAATCGCCCTTCAGCCATAACATTTCTTTTTTCCAGATATTAGGGATCCAGAAGAACTGGAAGTTTATGGCACTCAAAAACAAACTGGAGTTCAAATTACTAGCTATATTTTTGAAGTATGTGATTCTCTCTTAAATATAGGACCTTGTGGACAAATCTCAGTGGGAGAGCCTGCGTTTTTGAGTGAAGAATTTCATAATAATCCAGATTTTAATTTGGAGCTTGTCACCACAGCGGGCTATGGTAAAAACGGTGCTTTATGCGTTCTTCAGAGGTCTATTAAACCTCAAATTGTCACTACTTTTACTTTGCCTGGATGCAGTAATATGTGGACAATTAAAAGCAGTGAAGACACCCACTCATACTTGATTTTAAGTCAAGAAGAGAGCACTATGGTGAAAATTTGACAATCGATTTTTAGCATTTATAACAATTTTTTCAATTCAGGTATTACAAACTGGCCAGGAAATTAATGAAATTGATAATACAGGTTTTACAACTCATCAATCGACAGTATTTGCGGGAAATTTGGGAAATAACAGATTCGAAGTTCAAGTTACAACGTCATCTGTTAAGTTGCTTCAAGGAGCCGTTCAACTGCAACATGTTCCAATGGACTTGGGTTCTCCTATAGTTCAAGTATCAAGTGCAGATCCTTACGTGTCTTTAATGGCAGCTGATGGTCAGGTTATAACTCTTATGTTAAGAGAAACCAGAGGTTCTGCTAAACTTGTAATTAGTAAATCGACTTTATCCAATGTAAAAATTCTTATTTCGAATACGATTTCAATATTTTAACGTGTTTTTTTTAGTAGTCCACCTGTTTCAACTATTTGCATGTACAAAGACACGTCGGGCTTGTTCACCAATAAAATAACGGAAGAATTCACTCAAGTTCCTCAACATTTAATAACTGAAATTAGCGATTTGAAAAGTGAAGTGGAAAACGAAGAAGATTTACTCTATGGAGATAACGATTTCAAAATGCCTTCGTTAACACCAGCACCTAAATCAAAAGTATTTTATAATTGGTGGAAGAAGTATTTGAGTCCATTTAAGCCCACTTATTGGCTGTTTGTTGTGAGAGAGAATTCAAATTTGGAAATTTATTCGATTCCCGATTTCAAACTTAGTTTTTACGTACAAAACCTGTGTTTTGGCCATAAAGTTTTAATAGACGCATTGGAATCAGTTATGTTAAACGTCAGCTCACATATCAATGAAACTCAAATTCAGAAGGAGTTCCAAGTTAAGGAAATATCAATGGCAAGCTTACTGATTGATTGAAAATTGTGACATTTTAAGAGTTGTTTTTTTTTTGTAGGTTGGAATGGGGTCCAATGGATCAAGACCAATCTTATTAGTGAGATTACAAAAGTGTTTGTACATTTACGAAGTATTTAGGTACCATAAAGGACACCTAAAGATGAGATTTAGAAGAATCAGACATGAAATCATGTATCATCCGAATGTAGCTGGTCATGTAGATACTGAAAATTCAGATTTTTTCACTTTACAAGAACGCGTGGCTAAAATGAGATATTTCGATAACATTGCAGGTAAATTTCAACAATATTCCATATCAATATTGCAATTTCCTTATAATTTCATTGCAGGTTATAATGGCGTTTTTATATGTGGCGCAAGTCCGCATTGGATATTTTTAACGAAACGCGGAGAATTAAGAACGCATCCCATGATTATCGATGGAGAGGTAACGAATTTCGCGCCATTCAACAATGTTAATTGTCCCGAAGGATTTCTTTATTTTAATAGAAATGTTTGTTATCCAAAAGTCAATGTTTTCAATCTAAATGTCATTATTTCAGTCGGAATTAAGAATAGGAATTTTACCCACCCACTTAAGTTATGATGCCCCTTGGCCAGTACGGAAAGTACCTCTCCGATGTACTCCTCATTTCGTTACATACCATTTAGAATCTAAAACATATTGTTTAGTAACTAGTGCCTCAGAACCATCTAATTCTTATTATCGATTCAATGGAGAAGATAAAGAACTAACTGTTGAAGATAAACATGAGAGGTACGAAAACATTTATTAGAGTACCTGAATAACCTCAATATTTTCAAGAAATTTTAATATTATTCATTTCGTTGCAGGTTTCCGTATCCTCTTCAAGATACTTTTAGTTTAATGTTGTTTTCACCAGTGTCATGGGATATTATTCCAAACACAAAAATTGATTTGGACGAATGGGAACATGTCACATGTTTGAGAAACGTATCTCTGGAATATGAAGGTGCCAGATCTGGACTGAAAGGCTACATTGCAGTTGGAACAAATTATAATTACGGAGAAGATATTACGTCCCGAGGACGAGTGAATAACTACTAAAGATGGTTTAATGTGAAAGTTATTTTTGTTGCTTTTAGATATTGATCTACGATATAATAGAAGTAGTTCCAGAACCAGGACAGCCATTGACTAAGAACAAATTCAAGGAAATCTATGCGAAAGAACAAAAAGGTCCTGTTACAGCTCTGTCACAAGTTAGAGGGTTTTTAGTGTCCGCTGTGGGACAAAAGGTAATATATACCCGATTCAAATTAAAAACAATTTATTTATTGCCGCTTTGTGTTGCAGATCTATATTTGGCAGTTGAAAGACAACGACTTAATCGGGATCGCTTTTATTGATACCCAAGTGTATACTCATCAGATCTTAACAATTAAAAGTTTAATATTGATCGCTGATGTCTATCAATCCATATCTTTATTGAGGTTTCAAGAGGAATATAGAACATTGTCAATGGTTTCTAGAGTTAGTATATTTTCAGTTTCACAAAAAAGCCTGAAATAGACAGAAACTTACACAAGTCCAAAATTATAACATATATCAAATATATCACTCAATGAACAGCTTTCTCTCAATAAAATTAAAAAATCTGAAGAAAAGTAACAGAATACGTGGACTCCTCCAAAAGTTTTGAGTCTTAGCCGATCGAAAAACTGCAATGTTATATCGTGCTTTTTCATATAAAGAAGATTCATGTCAGAAGTATTTCAATGGTAACAACTCAATTACATACGAATACTTGCCTGTCTAAAATCTGAACAATAGTCATTTGAACATTAGAATGTAAAACATCTTTCTGCATTAAGACAATTACACTACAATGGAAGTTAGAAAAACGAATAAAAAACCTTTTTACGACCGAAAAAATCGTTAAAATAACTGCATTTGGGCTTAATTGCCGTGGTCCAAAGGTTTCTATATTTGAAGTTTTGGTCACATCTCATTATATTTAAAGATGGCTATGGCAATTAATGAAAATGTTCTTAACAAAAAAGACACTTTTGGAGTTACCCTCGTATACAAATTACTTAATTGCTTTGTTGCAGCAGAATACTAAACCCATTCTGGAATTGACTGCTCATGCGCTTTACATAAACTGAAACACTAATAAGCCTGTGCGCATGAGGAATCACATCGAGAACGGTTTTCTTAATAATAGTAACAAATAAGAGAGTTTCTAAGTTTTTGATGCTTTTCACTCTGTATAAAAAAACAAAATTTTAGGACTTGCGCGCTTGTGAAGTATATGGTATTGAATACATGATTGACAATAGTAATATGGGTTTCCTAATGTCTGACCGAGAAAAGAACTTGACAATTTGTATGTATCAACCGGAAGCCAGGGAATCTTTAGGAGGTAAATTTACAGTTTAAAAATAGTTGCATCCTTAATGTTGGTAATTGCTGTTGTTAATAGGTCAAAGACTATTGAGAAAAGCCGACTTCCATTTAGGGCAAGCAGTAACCGCTTTCTTCAGAATCAAATGTAAATTAAGCGAATTGGGAGAAGACAAGAAGAATATGAGCGGCGCTGATCGAAGACACATAACAATGTTTGGTAAATGCTCAAATTAATAGTTGCTTTAGAATTCCAGGTATTTGCTTAACAAAGAATGCGAATGATGCCGCAGTTGGTATATAGTATCTAACTAGTTAGTATTGTAGATCTAGAATCATTGCATCGAGTTTGAGATATTTTAACAACGCCTAATATGAATGTAATCTTGGCATTCGTCATCTATATATTAATACGTGAACATCAAAATTTGTCGTACGTTTATTTACTATTTATTATAAAAGAGGGAGAATGAAACCTATACCATTCGAAAGGTATTGTACCATAGATGTGCAGAAAGAAAAAAAATCATCTGGGTATGTTGCCCTTAATGCAGAAAAAAGCGAAGAATTAAATAGTGAAGAAGGTGTCAACCAAATTAACAAAAATATGTCAAAAAATGTCAAATGACATAAAAATCAAAAAGTATTTGACATAAAAAATTTGCCATTTGTTGAATGCCAGGTATAGTAATATTCAATAAACTTAAGTCATTGAAAAC
>JABRWK010000115.1:193511-245660 GCA_013372445.1 Hypothenemus hampei | reverse complement strand
AGATATCACATTTCTTAAGACACCTTGCATTTTTCCATATGAAGTTTATTAAGCTGCCGGACAAAATTGGCCCAAAATTATCATTGTTTATATTCACTGGACACATGGTAACATGAGAATGGAGACATAAGACTAATCCACTGTATGGTTTTTATATTCCTCAGTCACTTGGTATTGCCCACAGAAGACCTTAAATTTTGAATAAAAAAACAGAAAATTTTATACACCCTGTACAATATGATGCCTTCATTTTGGGACATCTTCTCGCTACAGGAAATTCACCTCTAACAAGGCTACAATTGACCAAAAAATCACTTAAATCGGATGAATGGTTGCGAAGATATTCATTGTCAATACATAAAATGCAAGAAGTGTTAAAAAATTGAATATCTCTTGAAGAAATCAACATAAATGGACGAGTAAAAAAAGGAAATACTCCTTAGATATCAGACTACATGACTGCATGATTTGCGATTGCTGAAATCTCCTGGCATTGTCCACAGAAGACATTAAACTTCGATGAAAAAACATGACACTATTTACTCACCCTGTACAACATGTAGATCTTATTTTTTGGGAACCTCCTCGCGGCAGGACATTCACCCATAATAGGGCTATGATTGAAAAAAAAATCATTCAAATCGGCCGACGGAAAAAGAAGTTTTGATCAATTGAACTTTATAAAAATTATGACTGTCCCGGATTTAAAGCCGGTGAGTGTATAAATCTCTTACCTGATGGATTTCAAGTTAGTCAGAAAAAAACCACATAAGAAAGCCTATCTTGTCGAAGACTCCAAATTTCAAATTTACCATGTTCAGCATTTATCCAGGCTTCTTCAAGGTAGTATATTTTTATGTTTTAATTCCTAAAAGACTTTATCTTTGTTAAATATTCTCTTATCCAGATCACAATTCTATATTTAAAAATTTAGTGACCAATAATTTGTAAAATGTTGTCTTTTTAAAATTTGACAAGTCTAGATCGTCGTTTACATCTCTAAGCAATTTATCAATGGTAGATAATTCGTTTGTAAAAAATATTGATCCACTTTCTTCCTAATAGCATTTTTGCCAAAACCATCTACTAATCAACTAATGTTCTTTTTTTGTTTTATCTACTGATGTTTACGATTTTGATTTGTTTTTGGTTCCGAGAATTCTTATTGTATCTTAAATTATTAAAATATCCTATAAACACTACGATTACGAACTCCACTTTTATTTGTTACTGTTTTACAACCTCTTTGTTAGTGTTTTATTTTTATTAATATTTAGAGTTACCTCGTTGGTTTCAACATATACAAAAAAGATTTATTTGGTTTTTTCATTGGAGGAGACAAATCCGTTTTCACTCATTCATCAGCTGTATCTGCGTTATTGGAAATTCAAATCCCAAAATCTATATAAGAAAAAAAATCAGGATTTTATGATAAAAGAAAACAGAAAATATAATAATAAATTTTTAACAGTGCTTTAAAGACATGGAACCCTCGGTTCAAGTCTCGTTGAAAAGCAAAAAACAACTATTGTATAAAATACGGTATCTATACTCACAAAGTTTCGGTCAAATTCCAAAATGCAATAGCTACACAAACACTATATTACAAAAAATTATTTACAATTTACAGAAAATTATTGTAATTTAAAACGCATTAAATCACACAGATATACACATGTGCAATTAAAATAAGTATAGCTTTGTCGTAAAATCTCTCCCATCCTACTTCATCAGATATTTTACAGCTAAGTGACCAATAGAGGTACAGATTTCGAATGTTTGCATAGCAGGCGATCCCGTATTAACTATTTGTTTACGCTTTATTTTCAACTAAACTAAATTAATTCTGAAATTTAAGAAAGACGTCAATATTACCAATTTTATCTCAAAATGCATCATATAAACAAAATATAATTTATTACATCCATGTAACGTGATCAATCCTCTCTAGACGATATTCATACTAAAAATTGCATTCTTTAAACCACTTTATTTGGACCTTAATCTATAAACCCAACTTGGAATCCTACACCATATAAAATGTTTCTTAATATTTTACATTTTTATGTAGACCACATGTAAAAGTAATTGCTTTGCCAAAATGGTAAGTACTGCATTAAGGGTACACAAATTAATTTAGCCAAAGGCAAATTCTTGCTTAAAACCATCAGGAAGGCATTTATTTTATTTTCACTGTGCTCTTCATAAAATGGCGATCGGATAAGGTAAAGCAACAGCAGGACTGTTCTTTTTGATAGTTGTAATTTTTGATTTCTTGTTAGTGAGCTTTTTGCCCGCTTATGAATAGACTTGTAAAGCTGCAAACTATTAATAATGGATATATTTTTCATATTCGATAAACAAAATTCAAATTTTTTACCTTGTAAGGTCCAGTGCAAGGGATATCATCCAGGGTTTCCAAGCTTTACTTCCAAAAACTCTCATAGACAATAAGTGAATCAAAGGTTTTGCAATATATATTGACTCTGCCACAAATTGAATTCTTGTTCTTGTAATATCAGTATAGGTATTTTCATTAATTGGAGTAAGACTATGACTTACTAAAGGCTTCCAAGTTCTTAAAGCTAACAAAAATCATTATTGCAATTGCTAGTTATGAATTAAGAAAAAGCAATCCAAATTACTTTTTTGAAAAATGTTAAAACTATGTAATATATTGTATTTTATACTCGATAAATTGATTATATGAAGTGATCAATGAGTACTGAAGATGAAAAACCTATAGGTAACATTAATTTAATCCACGAAAGGGATCAGGTGTGGTGAATTTTAAATATCTAAAGTACAAATTTGATCATTTCGTAAAATATTTGTACATAAAATAAGTAAAATAACATAATACATGTTTGAGGATGTAATATATTGAACATAAACTCTCTCTTACGGAGGGCGAGTATGACGTGTTAGAACGGAATATAAACCCTTATAAAAGCAGTTACCTATATGTAATAAATATCAAACTAACAAAAAGTTAAAAAATGGAGAAGTATGTCATGATACAAAAAAATATCTGATTACCAATTGGGCCAGGTAATATTAATCATATCAGCTATTGCATAGCATTTTGTTTCGTTTACCCACACATTTCCTTCTGTTAAATTGTGTAAAAAGTTACATCAGCTGAAATTATTGTTTCTCTTCACAACCATTGTTTAATGACACCTCCTTTCTTTGATATCTAATTAACACTTTCGCTGATCAGTGAACACACATAAAATATTTAACGGGTAGTAAGTAAATCATAAAATAATTATTATCCTCTTGGAGTAACTATTTCCTGGCTACCGTAATCTTTTACTAAAGCGCGAAAATTTGAGGAGGAAGTTGGAAAAATTTGAAATCTTCTACCGAAATGTACGAATTGTGTGTTCAATTCAAGACAAATCCGAATATTATTTTTTTATGGCCAGGATTTGTCCTAATAAAAAATTGAACTATGGCGTGCCCTAAGATATAAAATTAAATAAAATTCCAATATTTAATGGCACTCAAAGCCAACAACGTAAAGAACACATTATCTCGTTAAAATATGGATGGAATATGAAAATTCTATTCATTTTTTTTTTGACATGATCGTTCTCTTCATCATTGAAGTCGATTATTTTAATGCTTTCAAGTCAAACATTTTTTTAATGAAGTTGGTAAGAAAATTTCTTACCGCCTATAAACATTTCGAATAATTTGACTTATTCAGCAAATCGTTGCTTCTCAACTGCACTGAAACAATATAGGCGACAATCATGGTGCTCTATACTGGCAACTCATCATATACCCTCCGTTTTATCAGTACTTCTACTATTCGGTTCACTTTGAAGCAATCCTGGCGCCAGGAGTGAGACCGATTGCTGCCGCAAGAGCTAAGATCTATTGCCAATAATAATTTCAACACATATTTAGAACTGTGTATCGATGTTAACGGAAACCCCTTCGAAATTAGTTGAATATGTTATTACCAAAGATCCATTATTTCGTTGTTAATTTTTTTTTCTACTAGTAATAAAAATATTAAAAAAATGTTGTGTAGTATAGAACTTTTGTCGTACTTTGTTATTATTATTATTATTGTTATTAGTAGTAGAAGTATTATTATTGAACATAAAAGTAAACAAAAATCGAAGTAAATAAATGTATACATATGTATTAAATTGATATGACTGAAAATATAAGGAGTAGCTTTTCAAAATAGGATATTTATATATTTCATAATTTCTCAAAACATAGAAAAGAATTGACCGAAGGATTATTTACAATTCTAAGAGCAAATATTGTTATTGTTATGAAGCGTTGCAGTAACATTAGAACAAATGCAGATTCTTTTTAAATAAAAGATGTTGTGAATTAGTACTATTAGAAAATCTGATTAAATAAATAATGTATATATACCCTTATGAAAAATAATTCCTCAGTTAATTGCATTTTTTTTGACATCTCAAACATTTGTACAAAATATTATTAAAATCAATTCATTTTTATTGAGCGTGGGTTGCCCATTTCACCGAGTATATAAACTAATTAAACAACCATTCTATTTAATACTTTTCAAAAAATTAATGAAGATTGCAAATTTTGTTCCTGACTGTATATAGTTTTACTTACCTAATGGAGGAGATGATTCAATTTTTCTCACTACTCGTCCTGATCTTTTTAAGGTAAACGAGACGGAATCCATTTCACTTCCATTATGAAGCCCAGATTTGTCCTTTTCCTTAACAGCCTTTTCTCGGTCCAATGGAGAAATTGTTGGATTATCTATTATAGACTCCTTATGCTTATAAATAAGTAATATTCTTGCTAGACATCTATATACAGTTTTTTAATCATTGTTAGTTAAAAATAGTATGATAGAATTACTTGAAGGCTTGAATGGTGATAATGATAATCCATTTTCCGGTATTTCCCCATAGTTTTTGGGCTGACAATTCGCAAAAAACTTCTGAATATTCCACAATTGCCAGCCATAATTTAATTTTTTCAACGCTGTTCTTGACTTTCAAATATAGGCTTTGTCGAATAATATTGTCATTAAATAAAATTAATAGATTTGAAAGGCAATAAACAAGTTCGGAAAGTGTGTGTGAATTGTTAATTCTTCCTACAATGACAATAATAATTTTATTTTAATTTCATATTTTTGTTTCATTACTTACCTGCAATAAAATAAGATATCCATTTTGCTGTAGTTTCATAATCGCTAGTTATTTGAGGATTTTTAATAACCCATTGTTTATAAGAATTGTACAGTTCTGGTATAGATAAAAGCACTGAACTCATGTTTGTTAAGGTATTAGAAACAAAGCACAAAAGACCGCTTTTTAAACGGTACTCATTACTTCTATTGTATAATTAAGATAACAAAACAACTATAACGAAAATTCAACAAATTAATACAAATAACGAAGACGACAAATTGAGTTTGTATTTATGCCAACACTACAGTAAGAAATTCCCCTAGACTACAAAATTCCCAAGATGTTATCTGTGATGTTATGTCACCATCAGTCACCATCTGGTGCTATTATTGGTAATTATTCATGTTTGTTTAAGTTCATCCAAGCTAATTGAAGCTGATGCAAGCAACAACTTGTGATAAATGATTATGATTGATTCTGATCAGTTATAATAAAAAGATATATTTCGTAATGCAATTACCACTGAAGAATTTTATTGATTGAGATGTTATGTGATATTACAGGTAGTTACATGTGTTATACACAAGTTACATCAAGTTACAATGAATTACACATACAAACGGAAACAAATTTAGTGTTTTACTATTTTATAATCATTTAAGATGGTAGCACTGCAACTTGACGGTTCTTTATAGGTTATATTTGTGTTGACGTGTTTTCTAATGAAAAAATGGTGTAACTACAAGTAAATTTTCTGCAGATTTGTGATTTTAATACAAGAGAAATAGTATTTAAAAGAATACCAAAATGTCTTCGTCGGCTATTTACATTTTGGACATAAAAGGTAAAGTCCTAATATCACGAAACTACCGGGGAGATATCGATATGAGCGTCATCGAAAAATTCATGCCCCTTTTAATGGAAAAAGAAGAGGAAGGCCTATTAACACCCATTTTACAAACGAATGAGTGCACTTTCGCCTATATAAAAACCAACAATTTATATATTGTAAGTACGACAAAGAAAAATGCAAATATTGCTCTTGTATTTGTATTTCTACACAAAATCGTCCAAGTTATGACTGAATACTTCAAGGAGCTTGAAGAAGAAAGCATCAGGGATAATTTTGTTGTTATCTATGAACTTTTGGATGAGCTAATAGATTTCGGCTATCCCCAAACCACTGACAGTAAAATTCTGCAAGAGTATATTACTCAGGAGGGTCATAAACTTGAGATTCAACCACGTATTCCTGTTGCTGTTACAAATGCTGTATCCTGGCGATCTGAAGGTATTAAATATCGTAAAAACGAAGTATTTCTTGACGTAATTGAATCAGTTAATCTACTGGCAAATGCCAATGGAAATGTATTAAGAAGTGAAATTGTTGGTGCAATAAAAATGAGAGTCTACCTATCTGGCATGCCTGAATTAAGACTAGGCCTGAACGACAAAGTCCTCTTTGAGAGCACTGGACGTGGTAAATCAAAATCTGTTGAACTGGAAGATGTAAAGTTTCATCAGTGTGTCAGATTGTCCAGATTTGAAATTGATAGAACTATCTCTTTCATTCCTCCTGACGGAGAGTTTGAGCTTATGTCCTATAGATTGAATACCCATGTCAAACCCTTAATCTGGATCGAATCAGTCATTGAACGACATGCTCATAGTCGAGTTGAATATATGATAAAAGCAAAATCTCAATTCAAAAGACGTTCAACTGCAAACAACGTAGAAATAGTTATTCCGGTACCACATGATGCTGATAGTCCGAAATTTAAAACATCAGTAGGTAGTGTCAAGTATGCTCCTGAACAAAATGCTATCACCTGGACAATTAAATCATTTCCTGGAGGTAATGAAATAATTATATAACTATTAATAAATTATTAATATTATCTTTGGTTTAGGTAAAGAATATTTAATGAGAGCCCATTTTGGATTGCCCAGTGTGGAATGTGAAGATACAGAGGGAAAACCACCGATTCAAGTCAAGTTTGAGATTCCTTACTTTACGACGTCTGGAATTCAAGTGAGATATTTGAAAATCATTGAAAAGAGCGGCTATCAAGCATTGCCGTGGGTCAGATACATAACGCAAAACGGCGACTATCAGCTCCGAACCAATTAAAATCCATTTAATTAGAACAATATTAATGTTAATGGATAAAAATCACTTAAATAAGCCTAAAAATAAAACATTCAACAAAAATTCTAAACCCTTACTTTCCAGTTGAAAATTGTATTTTAATTAAAAAGCATTAAACTGGCCGCACATTAAGCACAGTAGAGTCTAACTGAAGCAGCAAAGCTTTTCGTAAAATAAATTGAGTTCCTGCGATTTCATAAGTAACATTCGACAGATTCTAGTTTAGTAATTTTACGAAAAGCCCTTCTGCCTTGATTAAGTTGGGCTGTATTCAATGTACGGCTGGCATTAATGTTTTTTCAAAACTCAAACATTATTACGTTTAAGACAGGTATGTATGTATTTAAGCGATTCAATCGAACGAAGTGACCCTATACACGTAAAAGAACAGAATCTAACTGTGAAAACACTGTATGTTAGAATAAGTAAAAGATCACCTGTCTTATAAATATTAGAAAAAAAATTATTGAAACTCTTAGCACCTGATATGGTCTGGGAATTGACGATATACAAGAAAAAACTGTATATTTGTTGGTGTACATAATGGGTTGTCTTAAAGATAAATAAATCTAAAAAAAGTAAACACAAGTTGTAGTATACTCTGGTATTGGTAATTACATATTAAAGCGTAAGAGGCAACGAATTGCAAATCCGCCGATTTTATTCAAAACATTCAGAATTTATATTTTCCATCCTTATCCAACCCATAATTGGAGATATGATACATCCTAGAATAAGCTTTTGAAACCTGTAATTACGATTTTCAATTTTGGACAACACTTTACAGTATTGTTATTTTTAATCACTCACTCTGTTATTATAAATTTTCTGAGAAATAATCATTTGAATATATTTTTAGATTAAGTTATAGTCATTTATCGTGATTCCCATCTCTTGATATACGAACGATGTAATTACTATAAATATCCACACTACAATTATTCAACAATGTAATGGTTAGTTTAAGGACCCATTTTGTGTCATTTGGTAAAATTTTATTACATAACAATAACAAGTAAATTAAATTTTTATTACAAATTTAAGATTTTAGTTATGTAGATTCCTTAATACTACCTAATATTATTAAATTCAACTTTAAACATAAATACTTATTAGATTGCTGTTCAGAAAAATCACATTAAATTACTGACTACAAGAAAATTATCTAATATCTACTCCCAATTTAAATGTATCACATATGCGTTGTGAAAATTAGAATAGGGAAAAATATACCAATCTATCACACGTCTTTAAAAAGTGAAATCACAGTGCAGAAAGATACGTGATGTGGAAAATCACTTAATGGAATAATCATTTAAAAATCGATTTCTTCGTAGGAAAAACTCGGCACGGTGAATTTATTACCATTTTTCGTTGCCTCCATACTTTCCCGATCCGCTTCCGGTCTGATATCAGCTACCCCAGATTTACCGCAGGTAAAATAGGTAGGCTCCAATTCTTCTAGGCATGAACCACCCGTCCATTCGCTTTCTGGATCAGAAAATAAATTATTATCGCCTAAATCTTCCTCAAGGGAATTATCGAACAATTCTAGAAAACAAGATATGTATAACCCCGTTACTCAATACAATTAGAGACCTAAATTACTCACCATCATCATCAAATTCTAGATTTGTATTAACGTCTTTTTCGTGTGGCGTTTGCAAAATGGACGACTCGTCCTCGGTAACATCGAAAATTTCAGTTACTTTGACCTTTAACAAACAATATTGTTTTATAAATATTGCGACTCAATTTAAGTGGTTTTNAGTTAGAAGAGGAGTACTCTTATAATTTTTTGGTTCCTGATAGAGCACCTAAAACTCTATCTTAGAGAAACTGATAATGCATCTTGCTGAAAATCAAAATCCACTATTTTTTTATTATTAAAATTCAAGATAAGATAATTAAAAAAATTGGACAGTGGTACTTCTTTTGTAAATGGCCCACCTTGTATGTACATACGTAAATTACGACTTTTCTTTAAGATCGTGGGGTTATAGTAAACATTTTTTCTATTCAAGATTTGTTCTAAAAATTTGCTCAAAATATCGAGATTTTCGAGTGTTATCTCCTACTTTTCAATTTACGTCATGAAAGTCACAGATAAAAATTTATTTCCTTATTTATGATTGGATCAAAGGAAAAATATGGGTTAAATTCATGAAATAGAAAAACATGTAAACAAATGATAATATATTTATACAGGATGTTTAATAAATTGGCTATATTTTATTATTTTTATGTATAGTAGTTTTGTTGTATGTTGAAGAAGTAATTCAAAAGAGAAAAACTGCTATTTAAGGCCTTTCACATTTTAAAACAATTCTAGGATAAACAATTTAGATAACTAACTGAAAGGTTATAAATATATTCTGCGCACAACTGCAGTAGAAATCTTTAGAAAGAAACGAGCTTAGTGTGGCACAGCATTCTTAAAACGTCCTATTGTTTCAAATTATACTGTCTTACAAAATTTTACTGCATTATATGTATACATATAGGATCTTATATAAGAGACGATATACTGTATAAGACCTTAGGGGGTATTTCAAAACTATGATAAAACGGTGAATGCGTTATCATTGTACTGTTCAGATAGCAGGGATTATGAACAACAGTTGAGTTTTCAGCTGAGGCAAAAGTGCCATTTATATCTGTTATAAGAAAGATCATTTTTAAGTTATCTGTTGAAGTTTGAGGTGTTGTTTTCTTATTTTTTTTTTAACAAAAACACAAATGAAAAGTTAAAACAATTTGTTTGATTATTGGAATTTTGTCAAACTCTTATTGGAAACAACGTTCTATATCTTTTTTTTGTTTATCCACACTACAATCAGATTAAATGCCAGACAGACTACAACAGACTAAACATGCCATCTTTCATATTAAACCCAAAGGGACGGACTGAGATTTAACAAAACAACCATGTAAACCTGGATATGAAAAGTACTATATCTACCTATTTAACATCTTCATGTACGTAATGAATAAGGTGCCCGTTTTTTTTTAGTTGAAATATGAAAGTCTCGGTTATTTGAAGAGATGTGAGATTGGTTAAACTGGTTAAGTTGTACAATTGAGAGATTAATAAGATGTCGTTGAGCAAGTTTGGATATTTTTATAAATTGCAATGCTTTTTGAAAAAAATCCGACATTTCGAATTTTGGTTTTTATTTCTTATATCGAAAGACGATATAGATATAGATAGACGTTTTAAATTGAAACATTATTAGGGCACTAAATCTAAATGTGCCATCGAATATTCCAAATTCCTCTGGATGTGAAAGTTACAATATTTCACATTTTGTTGTTCCTTATGGCAGCCATACTGTTTTTTTGGCATTTTTAATTAAAGTTTTTTTTTCAGATTACGATGATATATCATACGATATAGTTTAACTTCATAATTCCATCAAAATATGGAAAACTCATTTTTGCGAAGAATGCCTTAAAAATGCCATGCATTCGTTTTTTTTCATAATCATATTTTTGATAGTTTTATTAAATTTCATTGTTTTGATCTGAAGCGTAATAAATGTCTAACATATCTTGCTTTTCTTCATTTGATAATGGCGTTTTACTAAGAAATATGTACTAAATTGATGGCCACAAAAATAAAAGTTTAAAAAAAAACCAAAATTTAAATGTTCTTTTTTTTTAATGTTGGAATATCATAAAAATATACTAACTTTCTCAACGATATCCTATTAACCTCGCGATCGGGCAACTTTGGTCCAATTTAACCGACTTTGTATCTCTTCAAATACCCAAAATCTTCAAGTTTGGAAAACCAGGCACCCTGTATAATAATAGGTTTGTTCCAAGTTGATATTGAAACCGTTCGTGAACGGTCAAGAATGTTCGACCAGTTTAACAGTGATTGACATTCACAAGTAATGAATTGAGTATTCAATTGATCGATTATTTTTGACCGTTCACGAACGGTTTCAATATCAACTTGGAACAAACCTAATGTTTTAAATTTCTACTGGATAACCCTTAACCCTTAACTAGTCGCGTGAATTAAAATTACATTACAGTCGCATAAGTATTGGGTCATGTTGACCCCACGCGACTAATTAAGGGTTAAAAATTGGTGGTCTTTTGCGATGACTTCCTTCCTTTTTTTGTACTGATACAATTTAAGCATTAATTCTGCTAAATATAGTATATTTCCAATTTATTAGGATACTTTGTAAATAATTCATTTTGGACATATTCTTGTTCTATCCAGGTAGATAGAAAATAGGTTGTTTTGATTTCGGATGGGGATGTTAATTATTTTTTGTATAAATTCACAGAATAATATGTCAAATTCTCTTTTTTCTTTTTGATCTTATTTCAATACTCTTGTGTCGCATTTTGTCAAATATTGCAAATAAAGCAAATAAAGTTCACTTTAAATTAGTTATATAATTGTTATCCTAGCCGAACACCAAATACCAGTTGATGTTAATAACTCAATTTCTCGTGTTCGAATTGGTACACATTATAGGGGGATAGCAAACGGTCTAGTTAATCTATGTGGCTTATTCAACAGGCCGTGGAAGTTGTGATATATCATAAAACTTGCCTTTGAACCAGTTAGTGGTTGTTTGATCAAAAGATACTAGAACTACTGAAAATAAATAAAAGCATAACGCTTTTATGATAAATATAGTTGGTTGTCTTCATGTTTAAGAACATGATTGTGATATGATAATTGTTTTTATCCTGTCCTAATAGTACTTTTTGATATAATAGATAATCTATATCAGATGAAGAAGAATGTTTGCGGAAAGTATAACATACGAACATGGAATAGAAATAAACAATTGGAATTTATTCAGAGTTATTTAAATTATTCAAATAAGACATAAATCAAAACGTTAACAATTTATAAATTTTCAGGCACAGGCAAGCCATTTTGTCTTAAAAACTGTTCGTAAACTTCTTGTTCAGAAGTTCTTAAATAATTGTGCATTCCTACCAGTATATATTTGAGGTCTTTTGGCACTAACTCATCTACACCTTTCACAAAACTTTTAATATCCCTTGTCTGTTGAAAACTCTTCAAAAAATCAGCAAAAAGCTTGAAATCCTGCCCGATCTTCGATTTGATCTGTAACCGATTGATCACATAATTAATAAGAAAATGCAACTCATAAATCAATTTCTACCACCAGAAAAACAACCAAAAAATTAATACAGAAAACAGTACCATTAAAACGTATTCGGTGATTGGGATTTTTCTGTCTAAATTTTCTACATCCGAGTTTCCTGAGGATTCTTGAATTTTGAATTTATAATTGACTAAACGAATTTTTTTGTGTTGAATTTTACGTGCTGCAACTTCACTTCTATCTCTTTTTAATGCAACAGTTCCATTAGGATTATCACGTGTACCTTTAAAATTAATGACAATAATACACCTTTTCAATAATACATCTTACCTAAATATTGCTTAAGCATAGCTTCATTATCGGTACTACTTTCGGAACTATCGCATTGAGAAGAACTGGTTGAAGCTGAACATTCATTTTTGCCATAAGATACGGGAATATTGAAAGAAGCAGTGGGAGGGACAGAAGGTTTCATAGCAATTACTGAAAACTAAAATACAACTTAAATGAACTGAAGAAACGCCTAAATAACTTAATACATATATGTATGTTAGTTTTGACTTAAATAGTAAAATCGAAAATAAGATATCTGGCGACTCGACGGCCATAGACTAGGAGTGAGTTCTTTAATAAAATTCGAGCCGAAAATGTTTAATAACTTATGTCCGGAAATACTTCCCTTCCAAGATATAGAGTGTTCATATGTTCCATATATTCAACCAGTTTAATGGCAGGTACAGGAATTAGAAATTATTATCTCGAAAATTGCTATTTGAGCAACAAAATACCTGTAGGCCCTTTTTATTAACAACTGATGAAATATTAAAAAATATACTATATTCATGTTAAAAAAGTTATTGGCATACTTTTTTTTTTTCATTAAAAACATGTCTTCGCATGACTGTACGAACTTCACTGGTCTAAGTGGAAATGTTCTGATTTCTCCAGAACATGCACATTAATCCTACTATGACATGTCCCAAATTTCATGTTTGCATCTCAAACTGTTTTTGAAATATTAAAGAAAGTGTTTAAAGAAATAAAAAAATTGAACACTGTATCTTGGAAACGAAATGCCTTCGAACATAAGTTACAGATATCACACATTTTCGCCTCAAAATTCATCAAGGAACTCACCCTTGGTCTATGGCCGTCGAGTCGCTAGATATCATGTATGAAAAAATTGATTTTCTTTTTATTTATGGTCAAAACTTTTTTATTTTTAGTTTTACGAAAACAAATTATTCTTCATAAAAAGTTTTGCATATTCCAAAATTTAATAGGAAACAAGCAAATCTCCAATTGGGTTAGCCGTATACGAGGTGTGGCAAAGAATATGAATTTTGCGCAAGAGAAGGATATTTTCATTATTACCATTATCCCAAATTGTCATTAAGGAAAGTTGTTCAGAATGAACAATTAAGTTCAAATATGCAATCACATTCATCTATCTTAAAAAACATTTTTTTTTTAATTTTTCAAACTAAGTAATAGAGAAAGATTGAAAATTTGATATAGGAACATTGTTGTAGAATTTTTTATAACGAATAACTTGATTTCGCAAAACTAAAAAAAAATTTTTCATGTCGCCAACTTAAGTAGATATACTTATAAATAAACTAGACTAATAGAGTTTAAAAATAAAAACATATATATTATATGTACTCCTATGTTTATCATTTGTGTAATGTGGATGAGCTACGAAAATAAATAACTAACCTCACTTTGAGCCTTTTTAAAGAACTGCGATATGTCTCTAATGACTTCTCCATATTTATTAACAAGCTTTATATGATCCCAAAGCCATTTAGAAAGTTGAGATTTAATCGTCGGACTGTTAAATCGTTCATCCAGAAGCAAGATTGCTCCATAATCATTTTTATGACGTATTACTCGACCTACAATCAAAAATTATGTAACCGAAAGAAATTTTAATAGAACAGAACGATAATTTACCTATTGCTTGATTCACGGCTCTCGAAGCTTCGAGAGAGTACCATTCTTGGCCATTTAAATACTGTATAAAAATCATTATTAATATTTTTGATAAAGCATAGTGACGTTACTCAAAAACCTCTTTATCTCTTGAATGACAGGCATCTAGATATTTTCTTTTTAAAATGACTCTAGGGTCTTTCAAAGGAGGGTACGGCAACCCGGTAATAATAACAGCTCTACCATTGTAATCTGCAAAATCCAAACCTTCAGATACTTTTCCGCGACAAACACCCATGAAGATAGCTCCTTTTAAATTGGGATCTCGAATTTTTTCATAATATCCCTTCATAGCGGCATTAAATGCCTCTTTGCTTCTAGGCTCCACAAATATTTCTTTTTGTGACTTTATGTTGCCCCATATTCCCTCCTGCTCCCACATTGTTTGACATTTTTCCATTATTGGATAAGAAGGAAAAAATATTAATAAACCATTAGGAATTATCCGTGTCAGGTTTATTATGGTTCTACCCAATGAGTTCATGTATTCTGGATTATCCCTGTAAAAGTTTGTAATTTTATTTTCGCACTGTTGAAAACAAATAAATAAAACCTGTTCCGATAGCAACTATTTAAGGTGATTCCGTCGGGCCCCTTGGGTAGAATTTTGACGCAAATTTGACTTCCCGTAACGATATGAGGGTTTTCCAGACGAACTTTTACATCCAACTCTAATTCTGAAATGAGAGGTTTGAGGGGAGCTAATGTACCACTTGTAATTATTAACGCTCGAATTCCTTGCGACATGATTAGATCCATCCTTAAAATAATAAATTTTATAGAATATCAAAGATTAATAGTTAATTTCTCAAAAATTGTGATAGAATATTTGTATTAAGATAATGATAAAATCATTAATATGTGACCTGAATAACTGGTTGAAAGGTTCATACTCAAGAATTAAGTTAATTTATCAATTATAGTTTATTAATAAAATTTGAGTATGACTTTTATTAGAATGTATTTCTACTGAATTCCTCCCGCATTAACTGTGTACATGAGATGCTGACGTTTTGTCGTCCATCTTGCCAGCTTCTTCACATCGTTATTTGAGACTAGAGAAATCCCGAACAAATATATTTTCAAACACTGTAATGTGCAAAAATCTTCATTCAAAATTACAACTCATCAATTTTTATATTATATTTATAGTAAATTTAAAACAGACCAACGGTCTTAATTTTATGCGATCAAAGGTAGTTGAATATGTAGAAATTTTCTTTTTCCGAAAATCCAATGGACTTTAAGAATCTGAATGGGATCAAAAATTTCGCCAAAAAAAACTAACGTCTATCAATATATTGAAAAAATTAATTTCGGCAAAAATCACAAAAACCTAGGAATTATAATGTGGTAAACATAACTCTTACGTCGGTCAACAATAACATTAGCAGTCATGATATTTCTTTGTCAGATAACAGTTTCTGGCTAACTTTGACTGATAAATTAATTTAGTTAGGGTTAAGTTGTAAAGGTAACATTTTTTTCGTGTTAACGAAATTAGACAAGTTCAATCCTGACTTGCGGTATTTTGTTGGAATTTCTTTATGTTAAGAAAATAGAAAAAAGAATACGTCTTATAATAATAGACCATAAAAATATTCAGATTAATATTTGTGAATTATTACGAATCAGCGACACTTTTAATTCACTGTATTTAATCATTGCCAGAGTTAAAAAAATTTTTCTTTGACCTGTGGTGATGACTAATTTCTTCCATATATGTCTAGATTACAGAGATATCGAATTTATTTAAGAATATCTGAATAACAATGTAACGAATTGAATGAAATATTCATAATTCTGTAGTTTCAAGACATAATTCTCAGTTGAAGAATGAATTTCAATTACATTTTGATCGCATCTTTTAATAATTTCTTATAAAAAACAATAGAAAGACTAACGTACCCAAATCCCGGACTGAAACACCAAAAACTCAGGATTCTATTTTTTTTTTCCGCAGTTTTTTCCATCTTTTTTCTCCATCCAATTACTGACTCTTGTTTGATTTTGTCGTTTAAACTCCTTCACCACCTCTTCACGAATATGTACTTTATAACAATGCCTTATTCGTTCTTTGGAAGCTTTGGCATTAAAAACTATTGAAAGAAAATCCAAAAAAATGTTGCAAGGCCCTGCCTTTTCTCATATTTGAATTGTCCGTTTGGGCTGTTAAATACTGAATCATTGCGTCCAATAAATTGCTGATCGCTGGAAAATTCGCCACAGTAATCTACAATTTGATAATGTGTAGCAAATCACGCAAAAGCATTCGGCTTTAAGAAGTACCCCAGCTTTTTCCATTAGTTCGTACATATAATCGCCGGGAAAATGAAGAATATCATCAGCTTTATTTGGCATTTGTATGTCATCTAAAGCTTTTTCAAAATCCAATAACATTTGCTTTAAAGTTGCCACTTCTTCGGGATTGATGTCTGATTGAAATATTTTTCAATTATCTTTGCAACATTGCTCAAATATGGAACATACCTTGTTTGGCCGATTCTTCAAATGTCGATGGACATTCTACAATCATCTGCATCACTACGGTTATCTCATCAGTTGCAACAGTTATATCTTTATTACTTATGTCAATCGAGGCACTGTCCTCGCATACTTTTTCAACGTTATGGCCTTCATCTAGGATTACTATAGCGTCATTTAGTTTTAGTCCTTAAATGATACAATTAATGAATATTTTATTTTAGGAATACACAGAAAATATTGATTTTAAACGTAAAATTTTCTAAGAGTTAAATATATTTTCATGCTTTCAACTTACCTAATGACTTTCTTGCTATTGGGTCCAGTAAATAATTGTAAGGAGTAAAAATTATATCTGCATTCTTCTGGCGTTCTTTTGTCATATAATATGGACAAAAGGTATGTTTCTTTCCTAATGTGACCATATCTTCAATATCTATTATAGGTACATTACAGATTAAAGGATCATCTTTCTTTTTTTCCACTCGATTATTATAGGAACAAGAATGTAAGGCAAGTTTTAAACGACACATATGCAACTAGAAATTTAATTTAAATTCAAAATAAAGTGTGATATTCAATACAGACTTACTCTTGTAGTGGTATTTTCTTGTTCTAGAACTTCAGGATGAATACAGAGTTGGTCCCTAGAACCAAGTACCGAACAGCTCATATGATTATAGGCAGTATTTCTTAATTCTTGAACCGCCTGAGACAGTTGTGAATGTGTTCTACGTAAAATTGTCTTTATGATTATGCCTTATTATTTAAATCAATGTTTTTAATACCTTGAAGCATATATTATTGTTGGAATTCCTAAAAAATTTCGTCCACAATCATTTTCTGAATTAAATCCTTTCAAAAATGTTGGTACTTCTGATTCTTCAGGATTTAACCATTCAACAGTTTTTGCTCCAGTTGTTAATCTATGGGCCTGTTTACAAAGTTTATAAAAATAAATTACAAAACAAATATAACTTACTTGAATTTCAGCTTTCTTATGTTGTAACCATGCAAGTGAACTACACAAAAGAGAGAGGGTTTTGCCAGTGCCTGTGGGACTTTCCAAAACCGCTGAGGTTTGATTTTGAATACATTCAATTACTTTTTCCATATAGTTTTTTTGAATTTCATAAGGCGTGAAAGGAAACTGAACAGGAATACCTCTAATGTCTATCGTTACACTCATTTTCTTGGATATAATAAAAACAAATTTAACAAAAATAATAAAATATTTAATTGAGGGTTCAAATACCAATAAGAAATAATTTTTGAGGTTAGAAATATTCGAATGAGCTAACAAACAATGATAAGCGCGGGAAAACAGTTTTAACACTTTTTCAAATCTTATTTTTTAATTATTCGTAATACTTGACCTTTAAGTTCAAAGATGCTAAGAAATAAAAAAAACACAAATTTTATACGTTTGCTTTTTGAAAACTTTTGAAATTACAACGACCAGTGTTGCCAAACTGATAAGATTATATTAAAGGATATCGCTAAATATTAGGATTATATCTTGGTGCAAAAATGTGGGGCTTTTTGGTTTCATCGGTTTTCAAATGATTTCGAGGTAATCTGGATGTTAAGAAGTAAAAATGTCCCATTCCTTTAAGCCTTTTACAATTTAAAACGTAACATTTGTCAAGAAATTGTAGATAGAATTGTTATGATTAATTTTCACAGATTTTAAGTAGTTCGTGCCTGCATGGGAAAAAGGTAATAAATCAAATAAAATAGTTGTTGAAATATCAATTAATACAATGGAGTATCACAACTAAATATTGTGAGATGACATATTATTAGTAAGTATTTTGAAATTGATTTTTTTAAAGGTATTTTTTGTCATGCAAACGCGAATTTTTGTTCGATAACAACACTGCGAAGGTGTACAATGCAATTGGCGCCAATTCGAGCTTTTTTAACGTTGTTTACTACCGTATTGGCGCTTTTCTTAGGTATGTTCCAACAGAAAGCTGCAACCAATCAGCGCCATGATGATTGGTCAAAAACAGTTTGCAAATTGTCACATGATCGTTTTAACGCAATTTCACTGGATCTAACTGGTTGGAGATATCTGTTCGAACAAACCTCATGCCTGAAAATCTTGCAACCACCATTACAATTGATATATTCTGACAAACACTGAAATTTGCTGTAAAGTAGAAGAATCATTATTTTAAGGTTAGGAGATGCTATTTTGTATATATTTTTTGTTTTGCTAGTAAAAATATGGAGAAAGAAGATGAATTTTTATTTAATTTTTTCACGCACATTTCTCAATTAAATTTTGACAAAGCCAAGGAATGTGTGGTAAGGAACGAACATCAACTTCATATTTAATTCAACTCAAATGTACTCGTATTAACAGGAAAAAGAAAAACCTCCAAAAGGACCAATAACACAAAAAACTACGTTCTTAAACTTACTCCAGCAGTTAACATTGGCTGAAAAAAGTTATATGGATATAGGATTTTTACAAAATAAACAGAAAAGCTTTATATTAAGAAAAGATGTAAGTGTAATAATAGTTTAGTTAATAAGAGTATTTTATGTGCAAATGTTATTGTAGAATTCTTTGAGGGCCGTATACGAGTATATGAAAAATGACTTTAGGAAAGTTGAAGATGCTTTCAAGAATTCCAATACTAGATATCAGAATTACTGTCAGAACATTATTCAATTTTTAAGCGCTAGAATCAACTTAATTGATTTGTATCCTTTTTATTTGACGTAACAGAATAACTGGCAAGTTTCTTTACTAAAATCTTATTCAGATATGAAAAAGTCTACAATCAAGCAACAACTAATAAACACATGGTTTATGTAGACATTTTAAATTCAACAGAAACAATTATTCAAACAAACAATTTAGGATTTACTGATATCACGTTGACACCTATTAAAGCCGTATTCAGTTTAGAGTGCGATATTGTCCAACAGTTATTTAAAGCTATGTTTGAATTGCAGAAGTTGCAATTTTTACCTTCTTTAGCATTGATTCATGGAGCTCACACTCGATTAGCTGCTTGGGAAAGTAAAATGCAAAGAGAAGTAAAAGAAAATGCAAAAAGTAAAAAGATTTAAATTAACATTGGGACTTGTAGACATGGAAGTTAGGTTTGTTTAAAAATAGTCCATTGCCTATCTTGTTCCAATGGCTTCAAAAACTCAAAGGAGCAGTTTTGAGCAAATTTAGCTTGTATTTTCACGATATTTTAGCTAATCAGACTGCGCCTACAGAAATGCGACATTTGTGTTTAAAACTACAACATGATTATTATCAAAAGTAAACGGAAGATATATTTCAAAGCAATTTTACTAAAATCAATCTTTTAGAATGGTAACTTTTCAAAGAAAACATGAAGCGGCCTGTGTGATTTTATTATCTGATAATCAAGTCAATTGTGACACCGCTGATTATGACAGTTTTCCTATAATTGTTTCGTATCCACCTGTAAGAATTTAAAAACAATTTGTTCGCAGAATTCTTAAGAATCTATTTTAGAGAAGTCCTCCACAATTGGATACCATGTTGAAAATGATATCTGAAACTAATGAGTTTCTAAATCTCAAACCAGTCACTAAATTTCGATCTCAGGTGAGTTTACCAAAATGCTAATTGAATCAATAATTGTACTTAGTAGAATGTTATGTTTTAGGACCAATGTACCTATTGCCTAACTATGGTAGAGCCAAATATATATTTCGTTATTTTATTTGAATCAAAAAAATCGGAAAAAGATGCTTGGATCGGCACGTTTATCAACGATTTTTGTACTAATTTGAGATGTACCAAGTTATTTTTGGGACTAAAAAATCCGGTTAAATGACATTTGTTAATAAAAAATATATTATAAGAAACTTATAAAAATCAATTATTTCTGTGTAAAAATCCCTTAAAACTTCTTATATATGAATTCATTAAGAATTGATGCTCTGAGTTGGTTTAATTGGTAAAGAGTATGTTTGTTTTCGGTCGTTTGGTTAGTTTGGACAGGCTAAAGCAAATATGGTTTGCAAAAATTCGATTCAAAGCAAAGTTGGTTGTGGACATGACGTGTCAAAATAATTGAACTTTACCTTAGTGACAATTTGACAATTGTAAGTCAGAAATTGTGTGTCGAGAAAAAACTTTTCCAGATAAAATGTTGAGAATTTCTTTGAAAATCAAACCAAATGTTGCGGCAGGTTTAAATTTCCAAAAATTTACATATGCAGATAATATGAAAACAAGTGCCGCTACTTCTGCAACCGGTCCAGATATAACTACTACAGGTAAATATATTTAACCTTTTATTGTTATTTTTGAAGAATTTGATCAGGATTATTGGCTTTTATTTCTTATATTTTGAATTTTGATGTATAGAGGTGGGTGATCCACTCATGAACTGACTCACATTATTCTCTTCCACTGAAATTTTTCTTAGGGAACAAGGGACCCGTAAGTGGGGATAAGAAACTAGCTCACAATCAGTAATTCTGATTCATTCATTATAGGTCAGTTCCAACCTGTGTTAGGAACTGTTCGTTGAACGGTAAAAACCGACTGACATTTATAAGTAACTAATTCAATATTAAATTGATCGTTCAGCGAACGGTTCCTGACGCAGGTTGGAACAGACCTTATATTGTTTTGATTTGGGACGATTCGTTTGGAAATTGACAGCATTGTTATTTCCAGGGAAATTTAGCCATGTCTGGGAAATAACTCAAATTTCGGAAAATTTAAAGGTGCGTATACATATGTGCCAGAATGCGAACAAAGCAAGCCGAGGCCGAACGGATGCCTCGTTTGTGACATTCTGGTTCATGTGTGTACAAAACTTAAGAAGGATGAGATTCAAAAAGCTAGGTTTACAGAGTAGACGATCGGTGAATCGGAGTCGCTAATCCAATAAGTTTACATCATTTGATTAACTGATTGCTTGAACCAGCTTATAACATTTGAGCTCTAAGGGCTATGAGTTTTGATCAAAAGATATCTTATAATGTTTTACAAGGTCTTTTCAATGATAATATTAACAGAATGAGCATCTTTATCTCAAGCAGACACGAACAATAAATGCAGAGCTGCGAGAAACCGATATTGGAGGTCATCCTTTGTATTAGATTTTTCTCGCATACTCATGACTTTTCTATGGAACTCGAAAAACTATGTTTTATTCAATAATATTATAATATTATTTCTGTATAATTTATAATCTTTTAATTGAAAAAAAAATTAATCGTGTTCTACGTGAAACACTTACTGATCTAGTAAATGTATCAATTTTTTGTATGAGTTCATGAAAGAAAATCTAATTATTAAATTATCTCTACAATTTTCGGTTTAGTGGATTTTACTCCAACTGTTTAACTTTTGTATATAGTTTAAGTTTGTAAAATGGAATAAATTCATTTAAAATTCAAGAGTTTTTTTTTAATGGCTCTGACCCGTCAATTTTTATTTTTGATTGCGGTTTTTTTTTATGATAAATTCATGTATAGCCCAAAACCAGGTACAATCAACTTTATTTTTTCAAGTGGAAACATATATTTCTTATTTCATATTTAGATTCTGCTTAAAATTCTAAGTATGTTTCATGTAACATGTCCTATATCTAAACTCAATAGTTACCGAGATATTGACGATTGGAACTACATATCAATATATGTATGGTATTAATATATGCAGTATATGTCAAACGTAAAATCTAACCATATTCATGCGTAATTTCAATCGTCATATCTCGATAATTGTTGAGTTTAGATGTAGAATATGTTACATGAAACATACCTAGAATTTTAAGTAGAATTTAATATAAAATAAAAAATAGGTATTTTATTTGAAAAAACAAAGTTGATGGTCGTACCTTGTTTTTGGGCTACCCTGTATTCATGAAATTACCATCAAAAAAACGGCAGACAAAAATAAAAATTGACGGGTCCGAGCCATTTTTTAAAAAGAAACCCTTGAATTTTAAATGAATTTATTCCATTTTACAAACTCACACTGTATAAATGATTTAATGATGAAGTTAAAAAAATTTCAGGAATAATTAAAGCGTAGCTAATACTTATGGCCTTCAGCTTTATTAAAGGGGAGTGCTTTTTTAACCATTTTGTGCCGATTCGCAAGGTTAAGTTTTTGTTTGCATTTTTGGGTCTTTGTTGAAAGACCCATTCATAAATGTGAGTTTATAAATTAAGTGAGTTATTTTACTTACCCTCACGAATAAGTCATGGGCGAGTTTTCCGAACCGCGAAGAAATCTAGAAAATCTTATTAAAAATAAAATATAAATATCGCGTTTTGGTAAATTACTTGTCATTTTAAAGGACATACGTGTTTCGGTTATTTCATTTTAACTTTTTTTTGCTATCTTTTTGCCACAAGTCGATGGATAAAACGTAAAATATGGAATCCATGACTGATTGCGTGCGATATAGTCATAGATCCATTTTCCTTTACCTATTTTTTCTCTTCACTTCACACCTTATGTTACTTTATCTTAATTGGACAAAGATTAACAGTAAAGTAAGTTAGATCTTGGTCTGGATAAATGAGAATTTGAGCAAAGGAACATGACCACAAAATGGTTACAATTCCGGAAAGTCCTTGGATTCAATATTTTAGGTTATTACGGGAAGGCATAGATCAGTTTTTTAAAGTTATGTGGTTGTTCAGAATGATTGGACCAGCTTATAACTGTTGCAGTATAAACCAGGTCGGTGATCTGAGCCCCCTACAAATTCACACTGATTCTATTTTTTGCCTTGATTTATGACAAGCAATCAGTTTTTTGCCATAACAAATCCATATGAACTAAAAAAAACACCTTTTTCAGAAGTATCGAAAAAATAATATATCACAGGAATTTATTCTTTCCTTTTATCCACATTTTAGAAATCCCTAAACATATTATTAAATAAATTTGTTTAATTTACACAACTTCGTTTGCAGAATCCAAAAAAATGGTTATGTAATTAAAAAATAGTGTAATTTTAATTGATCAATATTTGTATACAGGGTGTCCGGAAATAATGTTTATATATTTAAGGGGGTAATTCTACACGGAAAAATAATGGTAGTTTGCTAAATAAACTTTAGGTTACCTGCGAATTTTGAAAATACAGTAGCAGAGTTCCGTCGAGTAAAAATAACCTTAAACATCTGCCCTATAGATGGCGCTTTAAATAATGTTAACATATATTTAATTTTGTAGACAACACTTCTACTAGCAGGATGAAAACTGAAACAGCTCAAATGGTTGTTCCAAAAATGGCTAATATCTCAATAACAACCGATGTTCCAGCATCTATCAAACTGGACGAACAAAAATTGTCTCCTTTTGATTCCATACCGGGACCTCACAGTTTACGTTTTATTTCGAAATTTTGGAGCCATGTACCACTTTTAACTACAGAAATCACTGGCGGTGCCCTGTTTCAAGTAATGAATTTAGGAAAATTCTTTGGTAAATTTTATCGATTATAAAACATTCCTTAATAAAATATAAAAAGACAAATTCAATTTTGCAGCCCATTTGCTGAGCTGGGGTGGTAATGCGAAATTTTTTCAAAAATTTTTCAACGTCTATGGTCCAGTCGTTCGTTTGCATGGACCTTTTGGCGGAGATGTTGTTCTGATATCCAGACCGGAACATGCAAGTATTGTTTTCAAGAATGAAGGTTCTCAATCTGTTAGAGCCTATTTGGATTCAGTGGAAAAATATAGATTGCAACATCGTAAACTCAAACAGGCAGGACCTCTTTTAATGTATTATACCCGTTTAATTATTATCTCATTGATTCTTGATTGAAATCAACATTTCAGGCTGGGTTCTGAATGGGAAAAAATACAAAAAACTCTAGAGGAACCATTAGAAAACTCAGTTCAACATTTTAAGACCATCGATTCCATTTGCGATCAGTTTATCGATAGAGTTTTTTCGATAAGGAATTTACAAGATGAAATGCCCAAAGCTTTTAAAAACGAGATTTTAAAGTATTGCTTGGAATCTGTGTGTTCAATTGCTTTTAAGAGGTTGAAATATTTATATTTTATATCTAAAAAAACTGAAAATTATTTAATTTAGAAAATTGGGTTTCTTGGATCCTACTGGCTTAAGTCCCAACTCAGATCCAGGTCGAATTCTGGACGGAGTTAACGGAGCCATTGAAGCTATTAGAAAATGCGAATACGGTATATTTTTATTTAATATTAAACCACAATAAAAAATTTTATTTAAAGGTTTCCATATTTGGAAATTTATTGAAACACCCTCATGGCGATCGTTGACGAAGAATTGCGATACAATCGATTCGGTTTTAACCAAATATGTCGAACGCATCCAATTGAATTTACGCGACAAAAAAGATATTAAACAAGGAGATTTGTCCCTGGTTGAGCATTTGCTTTTAAAAGAAGATGTCCTTGTGGAAGATGTCATGACGGTCATGTTAGACATGATATTAGTAGGTGCTACTACAACTGCACACTCAGTAGCCTTTCTTTTGTACGACTTGGCAAAAGTTCCCCGATGTCAGAAGAAACTTTTAGACGAGATCTTGCGCCAACCAGAAGATTTAACCATAGACACCTTGAAAAATATGAAATACCTTCAAGCTTGCATTAAGGAAAGCATGCGTCTCAATCCACCAATTCCAATATTAAGTAGGATTTTGACAAACGATACCGTTATCCACAAGTATAAAATTCCTAAAGGAACTTACGTGTTAGTTGCTGTTCACCTGGCATGTTTGAGGGAGGAATATTTTGAAGACGCTTTGAAATTCAATCCGGAACGTTGGTTGGGACAAGAGTTGAGCCCCATAGCAAACGAACTGCAAAACTTCTCTTACATGCCTTATGGATATGGACCTAAATCCTGGCAGGCTCAAGAATTGGCCCAAATGGAAATTGGGTTGCTAATTGTCAAGCTCTTGAAAAAGTTTAGCGTGGAATACAATTATGGACAAATTGAGAGTAGTAATGCCATACTACCTAATCCTACCAAACCTTTGAAATTCCGTTTCGTTGATAGAGTTTAATTTGTTTCTATTTTCTTGATGTGTTAATAAAAGGCGCCTGTACATCTTACTATATAAATGTTCGTTCTTTATTTAAAAATACCTATATATAACAATCTCTATATAATATATACATAATATTATTCGCTTGAAGCGCTTAAAATATCAATTATTTAAAAAAACGATATGTTGACTTTTAAAAAATATTTTTTGTTATTCTTCTTTTCGTAATCACACTCGATTTGAGTCGTTGCGTTGAAGAGATCACAGAGAATTATTTAGCTTCAAACTCGCCATCCTTTGATCTTCGATATACCTATACTTACTATTAGCAATAATATTTATTAAAGGGGATTCGTTGCTTTTATCACCCTGTACGTATTTAACATACTATAAAATTCGTTTTATTAAAAACCCACTTTTGCAACAAAAATGGAATGATCTTAAGATTATTATAAAAAAATTCTCTTGAAAGACATTTGCAATTTCTTTGTACCATCACTTATTGTCGTTGTTTAAAGCTGCCCATTAAATAGGACGTCTCAATAGAAACTCTTCGCACATATTGCACCAAATGCAACATACATTTTTTGGCACATGAAAATAAGTCTTTATCAACATTTCAATTGCACTGTACACAAACCTACACAGTATTATTATAATTATTTCATCACTGATTATTGGCACTTCTTTACGAAAAAGCAGGCTACATTTAATGACCGTTAACAGGTGGATCTGGTGAACAAACTATATTGATATGTTGTCTGCTATTGCTACTTAAATCGGTTGGTCCATCCATGCTTAAATCCGTTGGTTTATCTTCCGCATACTCCATCATACGGTGGTCGTTAGTTTTATTTTCTGAAGTTGAGATGCTGCTATTGTTGGTGTTTTGTTGGGCTAACGTTGCCAAACTTTGCTTTTGCACTTGCTCGCTCAGTTTGATGTGACACGGCACCGCTGCGGGCATGGGGGTCTGAGCCACATCTTGATAATCTTTTGGTTGATCCAAAGGTTCCGGTTTGATTGTAATTTGTGGGATGATCTGGAGCTGAACGGGGGCTGAGGAGGCTTTAGTGGTGGTAGGGGACATCTGCTGCCGTAACAAAGAGATGTTCTTAATGTTTTTAATTCGGTGGGATTACGTAAAAATCTGAAAAGTTAAAACAAAAATTTCATTCTCTGTGCCGGTTATTTATAGTAAAATAATACTTACTGGTAGCAATGCCTTTCTCCTTGAACTTTCCTCAGAATATTCACGCGATAATAGTATCTTAAGGCACGTGACATTTTGTCATAGTTCATTGATAAATGATTTTTTTGTATGCCCCACAGTTTGGCTAGACCTGGAGGATCGACAATTTTAAATACGCCCGTGTCTCTATTTTTCCAGGCTATATAACTAGTGTATCTTTGAGCAGGATCATTCAAAAGCTGTTGCAAAAAGTCCCATAACAAACGGCCATCTATTATGATAAGGACCATTGAAAATGTATAAATATTTTATAATAAAACACTTACTTGTATTTGGCTCAGTAGACTCAGTTGTACCGTTTCCAAAAAACTCTCTTTTGTAGAGTCCCGGACTGCTAACTCCCTCAATTGGTTTAGGGCTCCTTGGAGTCAAAAAAGGCATTTGAGGGATATTCATGTAACTGGGAGTATTCGGAGGACTACTAAAGCTACTTTTCCCTTCAGTAAATTTATCATCTTCATCGCTGTCACTTGGATTCGATCCAGAACCATTTGAGCTGCTGCCATTAGTGCTGAAAATTGAATGGCCGAAGCTGAGGGACGACGCGTCTGGATGGTTAGGACTTCCAGATTGGCTATCGACTGAAGGGGCCGGACTAAGGGTAACGCTGTTGCTTTGAGTCATCAGTTGAGCAGCTAAACTAGCTGCGTGAGACGAGTGATACTCGGATGATGACGCAGATTGAGAAGTCATCACGTTCCAATTGGGCGTGGATGGTTGAGAGGTGTGAGGCGAAAGTGGATAGGCGTGTCTTGAGGTAGGCGTGATTGGGCTGTTCGGTAAGATTCTCTGCAAAATAAAATAAAGAATTACAAAACTTTTGCTAAAGGCACTAAAGTGAAAGTTATTTTACCATATTATTAGCTTCTCTCATGAGAATTTGTAATACGTTATGAAGAAGATCTCCCGAACCCGGAGCACGTTCCGAAAGATCCGTTCGAGTAAGCAAACACATGGCTTTACCGTTCATTTGAAACATGTCCATGTCGATAGGTTGCAAATCGAATTCCCTTTCAGCCCACCTAAAAAATCGTTATTTTGAAATATATTTTATAAAAAATGTAGAAATTTTTATATCTACCTTAAAAACACTACCACATCATCACGACTCCAAACTCTTGGATCTGATGATAAAGATCCGGGTAATTGACTTTTATAGTCCCATAGGGGAGAGGAAGGATGGCTGCCACCCACTGAAGGAAATCCTAATGGATACCTCCACAACAAGTCTGGACTAAAAGGTAAGGGCAGAGGTAAAGAACCCGACGTAGTAGTGGGAATGGGCGGCAAGGGGCCTGGAACGAATTTCATCTTTCTCTTCTAGAAATAAAAGAAAATGTTTATAATGATAAAATTTCGAACTCGTAGTTGACGATGAGCTGGCAATACATAGAAACGATAAGTGGTGTGGATATGAATCCATGATATCAGAAATATTAAGGTTTTATTGCACTCTATTATCAAACATAAAAATATTGAGGGGCAATATTACCAAGAATTCTTTATTATTAGCAACTTAATCAAATGTAACGTTACTAATTGCTGGAATTAAGTATTTTTTCATTTACATTAACAATATAATAACAGGGAATAATTGTCAATGTACAATTAAAAATAAAGATTGGTAGGCAAAAACTCCCCATCGAACTTAATTGGAAAAGATAACAAAATCGGAAACTGACGTCATCCGGCTTTAATATGACACAATTTAAACGATCCGGTAATCGAAGCCACGAGTGATAAATTTCCAAACTATAATAATAATAATAATAATATTTTTTTTTCAAATCCTAACAGATTGAATTCTATTTCAAACTTCCATTGACCCTCAAAAAAGCGCAAATATATGAAATGCAATAATTAGTGATTTTATTAATCAATTAATAGATATTAAACAGAAGGATTTCAGAAGTTTCAGAAGTTTTTAAATTATAGGAAACGAGTTGTCATTTAAGTTGTTTGTCGAGTATTAAACGTTGAATACTTATCTACTATTATCTGTAATAACGTAATTAGGAATTCCTTAGCAACAACTTATTAGATCAGAAATAACTAAACCGGAAGCGTAATTAATGTAAATTTGTCGATGTATTGAATAATAAGTGGCCTACAAAAGGCGGGTAATGTATTATTTTTCTTTCGAATTTGAATTGAACAAATAATAAAAGTCGATATATTTTTTTATAATTTTGATTTGTCACTGTGTCCTACAAAAATTAAGGAAAAGTATTTTTTAAGTATTGAAACAATCTTCAAAGCGTCACAAATAAAAACCACATAATAAGCCGGAAAACTGGCTTTCAATATGCATAAATAGTTCCACAGTCGATTTAACCTTCGTTTGCTTCCGCGAACGTCATTTGTTTCAATTATTCTGTTTGCCGATCGTAAAAATGTAGTGTTTTTTTAAGACCAACACGTGTTTCCTTTCAGGAAAAAATCCGAGATATTTCGAAAGAATTATACTGCTTAAAATACAAATTTTTTGAATCGGAAGTGTTATCAACTATATGCATTTTCGAATGAAATTAATCTATTGCACAACCTGGCAACAAAAAAACTCCAGCTACACGTTCGTTCAAGCATCATCGCGATGTTACCTACACAAACCGAGTTGCACAAGTAAAATTGCATGTATGACCGACAAAACAAACTACGGGAAAAACAAGTTTTAGAATAAGTAGGCTTCTTATTCCTTTTTTATCTTTTTACCACCTAAACATGATTGCATAGCTACAGTTATCATGCGCATGAACTGACAATAAGAAAAAAAAGTTTATATAATCATATGCCCTAAAATGGTTAATTGCTGCGTTATCATCACTTGCAGCATTTCAGTTTTTTGTTAAAAAGTTAATAGGAAACAAAGTTGTTTAATTGAAATCTTAATAAATGTTCAAATTGACCTTCACGGACAGCATATGACGAGCATTTTTAAGCTCGTCATATCATGCGCGCACCCAAAAATTCCTGCTATGGTCCGAATTTGCCGGCATGCGTCTTCTATTCTTTGTCGAAGATCCTCCATACATTCAACTGGAGTAGAATACACTATAAATTTTACTAATCTCCATACGTGAAAATCAAGAGGATTTAGATTGGGAGACCGTGTAAGCCACGCTGTAGATCCACGACCAATTTATCTTTCAAGATATATGCTGGTACTACGTTTAGAAATGCATGTATTGTGTTACTGAAATGGACCGGTTCATCGTCATGCATGAACCACATGAGTTCTTTTACACCTAATGAAACATCTTCTAGCAAAGCTGCTATTAAGTCATTTTCCAAAAAATAGCCATAATTCTTGTCAGAAAGTTTTCCGAGTAGTACAAAAGCACCAAATAAAGAAGTTGTTGATACTTCGTACCCATACATTTACTGAGAAGTGCTGTAGATGCCTGAACTGAATAATGGCATGAAAATTTTCTTCTTGCCACTGGTATAAATTGCGAAAATTTATGATACCGTTTCTTGTAAAGCCAACTTTACCAATAGAGAGTACAGATGATAAAAAGACATGATCGACTGTGCACATTTCTGACAACCATGCACAATAAGCTTCTTGTGATCGAAGGTCATTTTCACTAAGTCCTTGTACTATTTGCACATGGTAAGGGTAAAGCATATTACTTTTTAAAATCCGTCGCAAAGTGATATAATCAACATCTTCTGTTAATGGAACTCTTTGAGTACAATTACCTGTACACAATTCAACATTCGTTCTTCCAATTCCAAAGTTTTGAAGTTCGTGGCCTGCCTCTGTCTCGATTCAACAAAGGTTGGAAAGTATTTCTCTTAAACTATTGTGAAACCTTTTGAATAATTTCTTGTTTGGTAAAGGTCGATTTGGGAAATTGTCTGTGTAAAATTTTCTTGCTTCAGTTCTGTTACAAAATGTCAGACCCTATATTAAATGCAATGCCGAGTATTCTTTAGAAAAGTATTAGACATCTCTTCTAAAGATTACTCGGCTATTTTTATAGAATTAATTAGAAAACAGTATTAATAACTTGAATGACTAATCAATTGTCACCGCTGAAAACAAGTGTAACCAATAATTTTTTAAATTGGCTACTGTAACTCAGCAATCAACCATTTAAGGGCATATGATTTCTTAACTTTTTTTTGTAAATAACAGAAATGGACGGTGTATACATAGCCTACTATTTTTGTTTCACGTTGTATTTTGTCAGTAATTTTCCAACATTTGAATAACACTTTTCTAGAAAAGATTTGCAAATGTAGTTTATCAGTACTCGGATCGTTAGATTGAAATCCTCTATACTCTTTGTATTCGGACTACTTAGGCAACGGTGAGAAGTAAATATAAAAAATTACTTACAATTTCTTTTATTTTTTAACAAAACTAAATGTGTTAAAAACTGGATTTTTCAAATAAAATTACCATTATGTGTTTATGTACTTATCCCATTGCTAATTACTAGGAATGGTGCATTTACATATTTGCATCATTTAATGATCAAAAAAGATACCTTTCGATTGCATGTTGTAAAAGTGAATGAAATGTGATATTTTTTCTTTAAAAAGATTTCTGATATGATCCAGAGTAGTTTTTATACCTTTGTGTGGACATAAAGACTAGTGTACCATTGTTGAAATAACATTTAACCAAAGTTGGGCAATTGTAGCGAAATCAGAAAAAAAAGTAAACATAAAAGATGTACTAATAATGGCTTGAGAACTTTATTTTCAAATAAAAGTACGGTCTTTTAAGATAGAGACTTTTTATTTGATATAGAATATTTATACACATTTTATTTTTATCAGCACACCATTCAGATGCATATGCCGATAGATTTAAAAACAGTACGTCTATTTCTGAATATATTTTTTCAATAAATGTGACTCTCTATGAAGAATGACATCTTCAGTTTGCTTTTAAGTGGTCAAGAGTTTCGAATTTATCAAAGTAGAATACTTTCTTTACAAAATGCCCTAAAAATAACTAAATGACATGAACCGAAACAAGAGCGAAAATTTTTTGATTTAAAAAAAAACACCCACATGGAAATATGTAGTTATTTCCTTTCTTTAATATTACGCCTTTAGATATGTATATTCTATTAGATTTTGTAGAGTAATAAGTAGTTTATTAGTAGTTCTTATTGGTATTCAACAGTCAATTGAAGGTATCATTCTTGAAATACAGTATTATTTATTGGAAAAAAGCTTAACAAATTATTTTTATACCTATGTACAAAAAGAAAAGGAGCAGAGGGCATCTGAATGATGAGCTATTTAAAACAAAATGTCAATGAATGTTGTTTCAAATAACATTTAAACAAATGCTTTGTATTAAAATAATATATTTTTATTTTGAAAATGTTTAAACACTTATTGGCACCCCTTTAATATAAAACGACAAAATTGTAATAGACATGCTATTCTACTATTTAAATACGGAATAATGCAACAAAATGGAAAATAACGCTTGATCTGTTTTATCCAAACCAAAAATTATCAATCAAAGCATAAATTCAGTCAATTAACAGGGTGTTACTGCCGATTTAAATTGAAATAAGAATAGTAAAAATAAAATCAAGTAACCAAGAAAACAAGTCTTTGCAAATTTAAATATGAGTAAACACACTGGTAGTTGATTTACCATAAATGGTAGGTCCTCAGCTACTTTGCATAATTATGACACAATAAAATAATTTCATCAACGAGCTCAGCTGGTAAATCTCAGTCAGAAAAATGATCTTGATGGCCTAAAAGACGGAAGAGAGGACTTTAGAGTCTCCTTCTATCTCTGTCTTAATAAAGATGTTTCAATTTTCATCTTTTCTTCGATTTTTACCGAAACTTTTAATTATTTAGAAAAGGACCTGTCCAAGGACCAAATCGTAAGTGTTAAAAGTAACATTTTACAGGAGAACCATAAATCAATCTATTGAGTAATTTTAAGAGTCTACGGAAAATATTTAAAGACAAATACATATTTCACAACATCTTTTGACACATAAGCCGTTTATGGGGAATTGGTCTGAGCACATAAATCAAGCTAGCTAATCGCTAAAACCAAAATTTTACATCTATGGCACTTAGATCTTTTGGCATTTCCATTCCTCAATTGTCAAAAATACTTTTAAAACTTATGTAACTATCATTTACAGTTTTAGTAAATTTTTAAATTTAAACCAGCCCCAATAAAATAGAGGTCACTGGTCAACTGTATTATTATAAATTTTGTAGATTCCATAACAGTTTAAGTAATGTTTTAAAATTTCTTAAATTCACCTGGTTTAGAAAATGTTCAAAACAAAAAAGAGCACTATTCAAAATATAGGTTAAACGTAATGCCAAAAGACACAAAAGAGTATTTTAAACAAAGCATATAGTATGTATATACAGCTATTTTTCAAAAAGCGTTATTTCCAAAAAGTTCATCTACCATAGTATACACATCATGTTATGTAGGTATTTATTGATCCCTTTAATTTTTTATAACGATTTTTTTATTAAAACTATTATATTACAGTTTTTATTTCCCTGTAAAAGCGTGTCAAGTAAATAAAGCAGAAAACAACATATTCAAAGATCCACACAAAATTTAAAAAAATCAGTGACACAAGAATATGATTTTAATAAAGTGTGTATTTTTTTATGCTATCACTTAGGTACCACCTAAATAAACAAACATTTGTTGACAAAATTGTGAAAAATAAATTTATTACTATTTTTTGTTACCTGCTTGTGTATCTTAAAGTGATTTTCGTTGTTGTTAGTATAAAAATAAAATTAATTTTTCAATTTTGTCAAAAAATACTTGTTTACTTAAATACATAGGTGATAGTGTAAAAAATACACATTCTTGTTTAAATGATATTCAATCTTTTACATTCTAAAAACCAAAACCAATAATATACATATCTTATCGTTTCTATTTTCTAAAATTATCAAAACAACATTTTGAATGTTAGTTTCAATATTTTTGTGCAATGTTTTTTTTTTGGTAAGGTTTTCCCGAACCGCGTTAACAAATTATTTCTTTGAACAAAATGAACACTGATATTGAACCAACGAACAAAATTCTTTTTGACAAAACGGTCTTTTTCTGGAAAATGGTTCATTTTACGCACATCACCCAAGATTACCTTTTTTCCAAGAAATCAACTAAACCACATAATGGTTTAAAAGACCTTAAAGTTTAGAAGTAAAGAATTTAAGGGTCCGTCTATTTCTCTGAAGACGTAGAAAGAAGTGTTAGGTTCCATCCTATAGGATATTTTTATAACATACCTTTTTATAACATACCAACCCAAATTATATTAATTTCATTAATTAGAAGAAAAATTAATTAAAAATATCATTTCCCCTCTCAAATGAAGTGCTATACTATATCTCCAAAGGAATGCTTTTACAAAACAAATTATAAATTATAGACAAATACAATCATTTTACGAGAATTTTTAATTTTTGAGAGTTTACCCACATTTTCCGAGACACCATGTATAGTGTAATACTATACACATTAAGAGTACTTGGATTAACTACTATTGAAAGTTCAATTTTTTCTTTGTATTTCGATTAGTTTTGAAAAAAAAAAAACATTTTTTGCGTATCAAATTATTTATTTTGCAAAAATTAAGATTTATCTGAAAAGATATCCAGGACATCATATCAGAAGGGTGTAAGAACCAAAAAGTAAAGGTAGGTAGGTTTAGGTTTTTTTCGATTTCTCGATTTTTAAAGCATATTTGTATGTTTCTCCGCATATTATATCAGGAGTTTACTTAATTCCTTCCATTGTAGATGCTTCAAATTGACGCTGTTCTAGAGATGTTTATTTTAAATAGTTTTTAGCGTTTCATGCAAAATTTGCTTTTTAACTCTTAAGCCTTCAATAGTATAATAATGGTATTATGCTTTCTTTTTTTTTGTACTGTCGGATGTTGGATATTTGTGATGAGGCCCTTTCAAGTTTTAAAGTATAGTCTAGACTCTCATTCCATAGTACAGATCAGATTAGTCATAGACTGGAACCGTATTGAGTTGGCAAATTGCCTAGTAGTAATGCCATAACCCACATGTAATTATGCATATGAGTAATTGATGAAGAAAATTGATATGATATGATTCAGATTTCCTTGCTATTGCTCTCAAGTATTTTTATACGAATTTTATCTCATAATAAATTTTAAGGCTTTTTTTAATAGAAAAATGAGGATAGAAACAAAGAAAAAATAAGTTGTATTGTTAAGTGTTTCAGGTAGAAAACAATATGGAGAAAAATAAGTTAAATACATGTTGTATGTTTTCGAATAAATATTTACTAGATTATCCTCCTGGACGCTACTGATATGAATAATATTATTCTTATTATGTACAAACAAACTCTAGACTACTTTAAACCTAAAATTACTTATAATATAACAGGAAATTTTTATATATTATTAGTAAAAAGCAAATTTTGTATAAAAATTAAAAAAAAAATCAAACAATTTAGGACAAGTTATATTGAGCTTTACAAGGAATACTTTCAAACCCCAAAGAACGTCATGTACAAGAAATCGACAAGAAAAAAAACCGATTATATAAACGGGTTGCTCTGAATGTAATGGTTAAACTTTAACACATAATAAAATTTGAAAATATTTAAAAAAACATTTAAACATGGATTGGAAAATACTTCGTTTCCAACATATGTACAAGGGTGTTTTCAATTTTGTAAAAAAATTTAAGTTTTTCGAAACACTGGAAATAATTTAACCAAATTAGGTACATATAATTAGTATGAAGGGCGTTGCATTTTGAAAAAGTGGCAATTTTATCAAGTGAACAGCGTCGAAGTTGTGGAACCTGAATTACGTAAAATTAAATTTCAATTTTCTTCATACGGTTTTACATTAAGAAATCAATTATTTTTAAATACTTTTAGTTATTTTTTGATAGCTATCACCGTTTCATGACAATCTTGATTTTTTTCTACATTAAATTGTTGCAAAAATGACTAAAATGAGCAAGCAAATTTCTAAGTAAATGTTGATTAATAAACGTCATACAAATTTGATAAAATCCTATTTTTTTTTCAAAATATTAATGAAAAAGGAAAAAGTATTTGGAAAATTTTAACATTTCATATACTTAACGGAAACTATGTATTTCTCGATTTATGTTTAAATTAATTTTTTTCTCATTTCAAAAAGTTTTTTCTCTCTTTAAAAATGCAATTCAGAACGTCTAGTGAGTAAAAATTAGCAGAAAAATATCTGTAGCATTAAATGTTAAAATAAATATATTTAAAAACCCTCTGAATAAGTTAAATGCTGTAGTAATTTAACACTTATTTGAAAAATTTGAGTAAATAATTAAAAAAGATACTAAAGATTACTAATTAAATATCACATGTATACAAATATGTATGTAAATTTTTCGAATATTAAATAAAATGATCAGATTTAATAAAACTCTAAAAATTAATACATAAAGTTATTCAAAAATTTTGTTTTAAATAATTAATATACAATTAATTTTCTAGAAAGCTTCTTTTTTTGTATAACATACTCAATTATCATTAAGAATGGAAAGAAAAAAAATAGAATTGGTCTGAAAGATACGATACTAATTGAGTAGTGGAAGTATCAAAAGGGCTAAGTGCCTGAAATGTAATATCGAAATATTAACAAAAAGCTTTATATTTCCAAGGTAAAGTAAGTACTGACCATTAAACTTCAACCTTATTTTTCTATCTTAAATATTCATCTGAGAATGATGGGATGTAGTTGATAGCACAGAACCTTTTAACAGTAAAATATTAGTTTTTCATAAAGTGGCACTTAGCCCCTTTGTTACTTCCACTACTTAATTTATTTAATATATGACAAAGTAGATTTTAATTTCTCATACCTGTTTAGGTTTTTTTCAGCAGTTATACAATAATTCACAGAATGATCAATAACTCAATACATTTTCAATCTTAAGGCGGCCGCTTGAGCATTTTAGAATCGGGGTTTCGTTGACTTATGAGATAGACGTCTTAAGAATTGATTTGACACTAGCGGTGATGTCCTTTGTATATTCGAAGTTCAAATAAGAATAATAATTTATCATTCATTAATGATTGAAAAAAATGTATTTTCATTTTACGGAACGATATGATTTGTTCGTTAGCATTCATATTTGTCAGTTGATTAATAGTTAATTAACAACTGGAACTATTATTTTAGAAATTTTAAAAGTTTTTTATCTTAACATTTAAGGTGAGATCTCCTAAACCACACTAAGGAATTCATAAATAAAATTTTATTCGGTAAGTCACTTTCAAAATTCTCTTATCTTTCGTACACGCTATGCTTTAATGATAATACCGTCTTTTTGTCTACGTTACTATGCAAAATTTCACAATCAAATATTTCTTCTAATATGAGAAATATTAATATTGTAATACTGGAACCTATTAACTACTATATTACCATACTCAGGTAATTAACATTTCAAAATTATATAGATGAATGTAGGTATTATAATTTTAAACTTTTTATCAATGACATCTAAAACATTTTCCTCAAAATCTTAATGTTGAAATGTGTTTTCACACTCAGGTATTTGCTCTTAAAAAATCTTTAATAGAACGATCGTTAACAAAAGAGACACAACCGAAAGGTCCCCATTTAATTTCAGACGTTCAGGTACCTACAATAATTTCTCTTCATCGAACACCTGCCTCACGTCAGAGGAGAATCTTCATTCTCTCAACGTCATTCTCGTAATGTACATTTTTCCCAACCAAAAATTTATGTATTAATTTTTCAGAGTGCGACCCTGCATCCTAATCTATTGTTTTAATTGCCTTTAAATGGAAATTATTGGGTATCCATTTAATGAGTTACGAGCTGGAAAAATGGGCGCATTGACATATTCCTATGCAAGTAGATACACGTAAGCTTTAATGTGTTATTGCCGCCTCGTTATTATCATTTTCCGAAAGGCGTTAATAGACTAGTTCTATATTTTCAACATAAAGGCTTCCGTACACGTAGTTACGTACATGATAAATAAGACCATGCGTGCAATATGTTAGGGATGGGTAATCAATGTTTAGTATTTACAAAAAAGATCTTGATGGTTACAAATTTATATGGTAATGTACTAGTATTATTGAAATACTTGAACAGACATTGTTTTGGATCTTATAATGAAGTGACTTTAGCCAATTATTAAAGCATTTATTTAAATATGCTTAATTAAGTTTAATTCGTTTGCTATAATTAAGTGTGGAGTTATTATTAATGTTATGATATTGTTTTGACAAAATGACAAAGCTAGCCTAAAAATGTCAAAATTAAATATTTTAAATTTTGAAATTGAAAGTATAGTTCTTCTGTCATAAAATATCTATTATGTATTTCTTTTTTATAGCATCTATCTGTAAGAAAAGTGTGATTTTAGTACTGGTTTAAGTTTACACTGTATAGTCACAAGGATTAGACGCCCATTAACGTATCGATTGCACATCTATAAAAAGTACCGGAAACTACAGCAACCTCCAGGAAGTAATAGTTCGTTAGGATATCCTGTTTTTAACATATTTCTCATTTAACTTAGTCCATTATGTAAATTTTATTAGATATAGAAGTGCCGGATATTCTCAGAACCTTAGGAAATGATTTATGAACATACCATTTCTTTTAACTCTTCTTTATTTCACTTTTTGTCTTATTGACTTATTTAACTTTGTTTCACTTCTTTAACTTTGCCATATTGAAATAGATATGTTAGAGGACATTAGAAAATGTTCTATATGTATACAAACATAATTTAAGTTTAATTTGTTTTTAATGTGTTTGACTTTGCTTTGTTAAATATACAATATTAACTCCTCCATAATGTAAAAGTCAATAATTGTTATTAAAAAAAGATATAGATCTAAATTATTAAAAAACTAGTTGCAGTTATGTTACCCATCACTACTGTATCTGTAATAATTTATCCGCAACACGGAACCATAGACGTTTTGTTATAGTCGTTCTGCTGTTGATAAAATATTTGTCAACTATTGTTATTGTTAGCGGTTAATATTTGTGACGTCACCCACCGCAACCCACGCGGATCATAAAGGGCACAAACTCCCGTGATTAACACCCGACGACGCGGCCATATTTGATTATTTTAGATGTTCTCCCATACGCAACAGGTAACTTTTTGTTATAATTTTTCCAATGACAATTGATTAAATTTAATTTGAATGAAATAACCAATACCTTAAGATCCACTTTGCTGCTGTGCTATCTATTGTTCTTAAGAGTGATTTATTATCCTTGGTCACTTGTACAATGCACGAGATGCGACACACGGACACAACTTGATTATCGTTGTAAAAAAAGTAATCATCAGGCACGTAGAAATTAATGATGTTTCTTCCTCAGATACCGAACACTACCGACCAATAATGATGATAAAACAACGAGGGGGAAATTTAAAAAAAAATCCTAGTTGGAAATGAACAAAGACGGATGTATAGAGAGCGGCTTAATTTCCGGATCTACTTTGGTAACTGTGACAGCAAATGCCCGCGAGTGCGAGAGAGATGAAACACGAGAGGGACAAATTGAATTGAAAATATGTACTGTCACCTTACCAAAATGTCGAACCGAGTGCTACTGCCGTGAAGTCGCGCAACCAACAACACTTGCCGCGGCCGAACAACTCTCGGTCGTCAGGGAAGAGTGGGAGGAGGCGGACGTAAACGCTTTAAACACATAGTAGACGACGTTGCCAAACTTACGTACACTCACACAAACACACTCACCGGATCTACACTTGTAAGAGTTTTTCAGATTCCACTACAGGGAGGGATTTAGCACATTATTTTATTAAAAAATTATATCAAAAACAAAAATGAAAATATCGAATGACTCACTTTAGACCTTGTACTGCAAAAGAATAAGATATTTGATCTTTAATGAGCAACTTAAAATCGGATTTATAAAAATTGTAAGTTGAACTTTAAATGAAGGGTTTATTTGTATCTTGATTTCCTGCGGAACTTTAAAAGAATCGGACGTGGCTAAGCTACATAAATACGGAAACATAAACTGTTTAGCGATTTAGCATTTTGATTGGTCTACTAAAGGTCAGCAACGTCTTCCCGTATTCTTGGATTTGTTTTATTCATTTAACATACACATTGTCGCTATGAAATGTAGTTCAGACAAACGTTACAGCTTTTCGTACGGAATTGCCCCCTACCGTAATTTTCTTAATAAAAATATCCGAAGTTAATGGTTCCATGAGGAAAATCTCAAGTTTATTTGACAGAATATTGTAAGTTTTATTTAAGATGCAATATTACTTTAAACTCAGTATTTTATTACTTTTTCCCAGATATTTCCGTAGTTAATTAAAAAAGTTATAAAATACTGAGACGAGGAAATATGAATATCTATAAAACTGAAAATTTTGAACATCTTAAATTTAGAATGTCTGAGAAAGGTTTCTCATGATAACTTCATTGAAAATTAAGCTTTTCATACATGCAGGGTAGGAAAGTGCCTGGTTTCAGACCAAATCAGTTATATTTGTTTCTTTTATCTCTGTCTCGTCATTTAATTATCCGAAAAATAAAAATATCCGAAAGAATAAATTGAAAAATCTGAATCTTTATCAAAATCAAATATGAATCTCTTGAAATGTGCATTAGCTGATTCACTCAGCCACCTCTAGAAAATGTCATGAATGTCTATTTTAATTTTCATCATTTGTGGAAGCGCTGAACTCCCACCAAATATTTTTTGCATGATAGTTTATGTTTGGTTATAGGTCGTTTTTTTTTTAAATATCCCGCCGGTGTCATTCTACTACTAGATGACACTTATAATAGAACATATAGTTTTATAGACAACATTATAATTGGCGGATACGACAACAGTGTAAAAAAAAAGGTCAAAGTGGTCAATGTTACTTGACAGTTTGTTAATAAGAATGAAATTATGTTTGTTTGTTTATAAAAGATCATTTACGTTCTAAACACGTTTACAACAATATTCTTCAAATACTCAAAACAAAAATATTTATTATGAAAAATTCGGGTTTCATTTAGATATAGGCAATTTTTTTATACCCAATGTCACCCCAATGACCCAATGTCATTTTTGATAAAAATTGGTTTTATTTGTAAGCGTTTAAATAATCAATCATTCAATTATTGAAATCATCATTACCGAGTCCCTATACCCCATTATATTCAACATTTATATGGATAGTTTTTTTGGCGTTGTCTTCTTACCTAAATCTTCTTCAACTGCGGTTTTTGTAACTTGATATACTGTTGAGTTTAAACTCGTATGCAGAACATGTTTCCCAACAGCTGTTGAGGGTTGAATACAACGAAGATGGTACGATACCAGTTATGAACGCAACGTAATTACTCGTAATTACCTAGGTGTAACCGTTGGACGAGGATCGAGGACAACTGAGAATTAGAAGGCATTTGATCACTTGCTTATGGCGAAACCTTCTGCAGCAACTTACCCATCCAACGTACACTATGCACTACATAATTAAATCAATGCTGGACGTTTTGTCACATCTCATCAATTACGTTGCGTTCGTAACCGTTGTTGGGGTCAATCGTCAACGACGACTGTTGGAAAGCATGCTGCTCATGCGACTTTAATGTCGATAACTTGCCAGGTTTGAACTCGACAGTATGTCGAGTTACAAAAAAACTTTTGGTAGACGTCAGTGCTTCCATAAAAATTAGTGGCAAATCATAAATCTCAGTGGAAAAAATAAGTGCTTCCACACACAGAGGTTCATCGGTCGGTTTTAACCGCCATATTAGTAGTAGGTATCGCTTTTCATCTGACTGCTGTCATCCATTAAGATCTATCACGTTCAAAAGACTTNGTCTTTTAAGATAGAGACTTTTTATTTGATATAGAATATTTATACACATTTTATTTTTATCAGCACACCATTCAGATGCATATGCCGATAGATTTAAAAACAGTACGTCTATTTCTGAATATATTTTTTCAATAAATGTGACTCTCTATGAAGAATGACATCTTCAGTTTGCTTTTAAGTGGTCAAGAGTTTCGAATTTATCAAAGTAGAATACTTTCTTTACAAAATGCCCTAAAAATAACTAAATGACATGAACCGAAACAAGAGCGAAAATTTTTTGATTTAAAAAAAACACCCACATGGAAATATGTAGTTATTTCCTTTCTTTAATATTACGCCTTTAGATATGTATATTCTATTAGATTTTGTAGAGTAATAAGTAGTTTATTAGTAGTTCTTATTGGTATTCAACAGTCAATTGAAGGTATCATTCTTGAAATACAGTATTATTTATTGGAAAAAAGCTTAACAAATTATTTTTATACCTATGTACAAAAAGAAAAGGAGCAGAGGGCATCTGAATGATGAGCTATTTAAAACAAAATGTCAATGAATGTTGTTTCAAATAACATTTAAACAAATGCTTTGTATTAAAATAATATATTTTTATTTTGAAAATGTTTAAACACTTATTGGCACCCCTTTAATATAAAACGACAAAATTGTAATAGACATGCTATTCTACTATTTAAATACGGAATAATGCAACAAAATGGAAAATAACGCTTGATCTGTTTTATCCAAACCAAAAATTATCAATCAAAGCATAAATTCAGTCAATTAACAGGGTGTTACTGCCGATTTAAATTGAAATAAGAATAGTAAAAATAAAATCAAGTAACCAAGAAAACAAGTCTTTGCAAATTTAAATATGAGTAAACACACTGGTAGTTGATTTACCATAAATGGTAGGTCCTCAGCTACTTTGCATAATTATGACACAATAAAATAATTTCATCAACGAGCTCAGCTGGTAAATCTCAGTCAGAAAAATGATCTTGATGGCCTAAAAGACGGAAGAGAGGACTTTAGAGTCTCCTTCTATCTCTGTCTTAATAAAGATGTTTCAATTTTCATCTTTTCTTCGATTTTTACCGAAACTTTTAATTATTTAGAAAAGGACCTGTCCAAGGACCAAATCGTAAGTGTTAAAAGTAACATTTTACAGGAGAACCATAAATCAATCTATTGAGTAATTTTAAGAGTCTACGGAAAATATTTAAAGACAAATACATATTTCACAACATCTTTTGACACATAAGCCGTTTATGGGGAATTGGTCTGAGCACATAAATCAAGCTAGCTAATCGCTAAAACCAAAATTTTACATCTATGGCACTTAGATCTTTTGGCATTTCCATTCCTCAATTGTCAAAAATACTTTTAAAACTTATGTAACTATCATTTACAGTTTTAGTAAATTTTTAAATTTAAACCAGCCCCAATAAAATAGAGGTCACTGGTCAACTGTATTATTATAAATTTTGTAGATTCCATAACAGTTTAAGTAATGTTTTAAAATTTCTTAAATTCACCTGGTTTAGAAAATGTTCAAAACAAAAAAGAGCACTATTCAAAATATAGGTTAAACGTAATGCCAAAAGACACAAAAGAGTATTTTAAACAAAGCATATAGTATGTATATACAGCTATTTTTCAAAAAGCGTTATTTCCAAAAAGTTCATCTACCATAGTATACACATCATGTTATGTAGGTATTTATTGATCCCTTTAATTTTTTATAACGATTTTTTTATTAAAACTATTATATTACAGTTTTTATTTCCCTGTAAAAGCGTGTCAAGTAAATAAAGCAGAAAACAACATATTCAAAGATCCACACAAAATTTAAAAAAATCAGTGACACAAGAATATGATTTTAATAAAGTGTGTATTTTTTTATGCTATCACTTAGGTACCACCTAAATAAACAAACATTTGTTGACAAAATTGTGAAAAATAAATTTATTACTATTTTTTGTTACCTGCTTGTGTATCTTAAAGTGATTTTCGTTGTTGTTAGTATAAAAATAAAATTAATTTTTCAATTTTGTCAAAAAATACTTGTTTACTTAAATACATAGGTGATAGTGTAAAAAATACACATTCTTGTTTAAATGATATTCAATCTTTTACATTCTAAAAACCAAAACCAATAATATACATATCTTATCGTTTCTATTTTCTAAAATTATCAAAACAACATTTTGAATGTTAGTTTCAATATTTTTGTGCAATGTTTTTTTTTGGTAAGGTTTTCCCGAACCGCGTTAACAAATTATTTCTTTGAACAAAATGAACACTGATATTGAACCAACGAACAAAATTCTTTTTGACAAAACGGTCTTTTTCTGGAAAATGGTTCATTTTACGCACATCACCCAAGATTACCTTTTTTCCAAGAAATCAACTAAACCACATAATGGTTTAAAAGACCTTAAAGTTTAGAAGTAAAGAATTTAAGGGTCCGTCTATTTCTCTGAAGACGTAGAAAGAAGTGTTAGGTTCCATCCTATAGGATATTTTTATAACATACCTTTTTATAACATACCAACCCAAATTATATTAATTTCATTAATTAGAAGAAAAATTAATTAAAAATATCATTTCCCCTCTCAAATGAAGTGCTATACTATATCTCCAAAGGAATGCTTTTACAAAACAAATTATAAATTATAGACAAATACAATCATTTTACGAGAATTTTTAATTTTTGAGAGTTTACCCACATTTTCCGAGACACCATGTATAGTGTAATACTATACACATTAAGAGTACTTGGATTAACTACTATTGAAAGTTCAATTTTTTCTTTGTATTTCGATTAGTTTTGAAAAAAAAAACATTTTTTGCGTATCAAATTATTTATTTTGCAAAAATTAAGATTTATCTGAAAAGATATCCAGGACATCATATCAGAAGGGTGTAAGAACCAAAAAGTAAAGGTAGGTAGGTTTAGGTTTTTTTCGATTTCTCGATTTTTAAAGCATATTTGTATGTTTCTCCGCATATTATATCAGGAGTTTACTTAATTCCTTCCATTGTAGATGCTTCAAATTGACGCTGTTCTAGAGATGTTTATTTTAAATAGTTTTTAGCGTTTCATGCAAAATTTGCTTTTTAACTCTTAAGCCTTCAATAGTATAATAATGGTATTATGCTTTCTTTTTTTTTGTACTGTCGGATGTTGGATATTTGTGATGAGGCCCTTTCAAGTTTTAAAGTATAGTCTAGACTCTCATTCCATAGTACAGATCAGATTAGTCATAGACTGGAACCGTATTGAGTTGGCAAATTGCCTAGTAGTAATGCCATAACCCACATGTAATTATGCATATGAGTAATTGATGAAGAAAATTGATATGATATGATTCAGATTTCCTTGCTATTGCTCTCAAGTATTTTTATACGAATTTTATCTCATAATAAATTTTAAGGCTTTTTTTAATAGAAAAATGAGGATAGAAACAAAGAAAAAATAAGTTGTATTGTTAAGTGTTTCAGGTAGAAAACAATATGGAGAAAAATAAGTTAAATACATGTTGTATGTTTTCGAATAAATATTTACTAGATTATCCTCCTGGACGCTACTGATATGAATAATATTATTCTTATTATGTACAAACAAACTCTAGACTACTTTAAACCTAAAATTACTTATAATATAACAGGAAATTTTTATATATTATTAGTAAAAAGCAAATTTTGTATAAAAATTAAAAAAAAATCAAACAATTTAGGACAAGTTATATTGAGCTTTACAAGGAATACTTTCAAACCCCAAAGAACGTCATGTACAAGAAATCGACAAGAAAAAAAACCGATTATATAAACGGGTTGCTCTGAATGTAATGGTTAAACTTTAACACATAATAAAATTTGAAAATATTTAAAAAAACATTTAAACATGGATTGGAAAATACTTCGTTTCCAACATATGTACAAGGGTGTTTTCAATTTTGTAAAAAAATTTAAGTTTTTCGAAACACTGGAAATAATTTAACCAAATTAGGTACATATAATTAGTATGAAGGGCGTTGCATTTTGAAAAAGTGGCAATTTTATCAAGTGAACAGCGTCGAAGTTGTGGAACCTGAATTACGTAAAATTAAATTTCAATTTTCTTCATACGGTTTTACATTAAGAAATCAATTATTTTTAAATACTTTTAGTTATTTTTTGATAGCTATCACCGTTTCATGACAATCTTGATTTTTTTCTACATTAAATTGTTGCAAAAATGACTAAAATGAGCAAGCAAATTTCTAAGTAAATGTTGATTAATAAACGTCATACAAATTTGATAAAATCCTATTTTTTTTTCAAAATATTAATGAAAAAGGAAAAAGTATTTGGAAAATTTTAACATTTCATATACTTAACGGAAACTATGTATTTCTCGATTTATGTTTAAATTAATTTTTTTCTCATTTCAAAAAGTTTTTTCTCTCTTTAAAAATGCAATTCAGAACGTCTAGTGAGTAAAAATTAGCAGAAAAATATCTGTAGCATTAAATGTTAAAATAAATATATTTAAAAACCCTCTGAATAAGTTAAATGCTGTAGTAATTTAACACTTATTTGAAAAATTTGAGTAAATAATTAAAAAAGATACTAAAGATTACTAATTAAATATCACATGTATACAAATATGTATGTAAATTTTTCGAATATTAAATAAAATGATCAGATTTAATAAAACTCTAAAAATTAATACATAAAGTTATTCAAAAATTTTGTTTTAAATAATTAATATACAATTAATTTTCTAGAAAGCTTCTTTTTTTGTATAACATACTCAATTATCATTAAGAATGGAAAGAAAAAAAATAGAATTGGTCTGAAAGATACGATACTAATTGAGTAGTGGAAGTATCAAAAGGGCTAAGTGCCTGAAATGTAATATCGAAATATTAACAAAAAGCTTTATATTTCCAAGGTAAAGTAAGTACTGACCATTAAACTTCAACCTTATTTTTCTATCTTAAATATTCATCTGAGAATGATGGGATGTAGTTGATAGCACAGAACCTTTTAACAGTAAAATATTAGTTTTTCATAAAGTGGCACTTAGCCCCTTTGTTACTTCCACTACTTAATTTATTTAATATATGACAAAGTAGATTTTAATTTCTCATACCTGTTTAGGTTTTTTTCAGCAGTTATACAATAATTCACAGAATGATCAATAACTCAATACATTTTCAATCTTAAGGCGGCCGCTTGAGCATTTTAGAATCGGGGTTTCGTTGACTTATGAGATAGACGTCTTAAGAATTGATTTGACACTAGCGGTGATGTCCTTTGTATATTCGAAGTTCAAATAAGAATAATAATTTATCATTCATTAATGATTGAAAAAAATGTATTTTCATTTTACGGAACGATATGATTTGTTCGTTAGCATTCATATTTGTCAGTTGATTAATAGTTAATTAACAACTGGAACTATTATTTTAGAAATTTTAAAAGTTTTTTATCTTAACATTTAAGGTGAGATCTCCTAAACCACACTAAGGAATTCATAAATAAAATTTTATTCGGTAAGTCACTTTCAAAATTCTCTTATCTTTCGTACACGCTATGCTTTAATGATAATACCGTCTTTTTGTCTACGTTACTATGCAAAATTTCACAATCAAATATTTCTTCTAATATGAGAAATATTAATATTGTAATACTGGAACCTATTAACTACTATATTACCATACTCAGGTAATTAACATTTCAAAATTATATAGATGAATGTAGGTATTATAATTTTAAACTTTTTATCAATGACATCTAAAACATTTTCCTCAAAATCTTAATGTTGAAATGTGTTTTCACACTCAGGTATTTGCTCTTAAAAAATCTTTAATAGAACGATCGTTAACAAAAGAGACACAACCGAAAGGTCCCCATTTAATTTCAGACGTTCAGGTACCTACAATAATTTCTCTTCATCGAACACCTGCCTCACGTCAGAGGAGAATCTTCATTCTCTCAACGTCATTCTCGTAATGTACATTTTTCCCAACCAAAAATTTATGTATTAATTTTTCAGAGTGCGACCCTGCATCCTAATCTATTGTTTTAATTGCCTTTAAATGGAAATTATTGGGTATCCATTTAATGAGTTACGAGCTGGAAAAATGGGCGCATTGACATATTCCTATGCAAGTAGATACACGTAAGCTTTAATGTGTTATTGCCGCCTCGTTATTATCATTTTCCGAAAGGCGTTAATAGACTAGTTCTATATTTTCAACATAAAGGCTTCCGTACACGTAGTTACGTACATGATAAATAAGACCATGCGTGCAATATGTTAGGGATGGGTAATCAATGTTTAGTATTTACAAAAAAGATCTTGATGGTTACAAATTTATATGGTAATGTACTAGTATTATTGAAATACTTGAACAGACATTGTTTTGGATCTTATAATGAAGTGACTTTAGCCAATTATTAAAGCATTTATTTAAATATGCTTAATTAAGTTTAATTCGTTTGCTATAATTAAGTGTGGAGTTATTATTAATGTTATGATATTGTTTTGACAAAATGACAAAGCTAGCCTAAAAATGTCAAAATTAAATATTTTAAATTTTGAAATTGAAAGTATAGTTCTTCTGTCATAAAATATCTATTATGTATTTCTTTTTTATAGCATCTATCTGTAAGAAAAGTGTGATTTTAGTACTGGTTTAAGTTTACACTGTATAGTCACAAGGATTAGACGCCCATTAACGTATCGATTGCACATCTATAAAAAGTACCGGAAACTACAGCAACCTCCAGGAAGTAATAGTTCGTTAGGATATCCTGTTTTTAACATATTTCTCATTTAACTTAGTCCATTATGTAAATTTTATTAGATATAGAAGTGCCGGATATTCTCAGAACCTTAGGAAATGATTTATGAACATACCATTTCTTTTAACTCTTCTTTATTTCACTTTTTGTCTTATTGACTTATTTAACTTTGTTTCACTTCTTTAACTTTGCCATATTGAAATAGATATGTTAGAGGACATTAGAAAATGTTCTATATGTATACAAACATAATTTAAGTTTAATTTGTTTTTAATGTGTTTGACTTTGCTTTGTTAAATATACAATATTAACTCCTCCATAATGTAAAAGTCAATAATTGTTATTAAAAAAAAGATATAGATCTAAATTATTAAAAAACTAGTTGCAGTTATGTTACCCATCACTACTGTATCTGTAATAATTTATCCGCAACACGGAACCATAGACGTTTTGTTATAGTCGTTCTGCTGTTGATAAAATATTTGTCAACTATTGTTATTGTTAGCGGTTAATATTTGTGACGTCACCCACCGCAACCCACGCGGATCATAAAGGGCACAAACTCCCGTGATTAACACCCGACGACGCGGCCATATTTGATTATTTTAGATGTTCTCCCATACGCAACAGGTAACTTTTTGTTATAATTTTTCCAATGACAATTGATTAAATTTAATTTGAATGAAATAACCAATACCTTAAGATCCACTTTGCTGCTGTGCTATCTATTGTTCTTAAGAGTGATTTATTATCCTTGGTCACTTGTACAATGCACGAGATGCGACACACGGACACAACTTGATTATCGTTGTAAAAAAAGTAATCATCAGGCACGTAGAAATTAATGATGTTTCTTCCTCAGATACCGAACACTACCGACCAATAATGATGATAAAACAACGAGGGGGAAATTTAAAAAAAAAATCCTAGTTGGAAATGAACAAAGACGGATGTATAGAGAGCGGCTTAATTTCCGGATCTACTTTGGTAACTGTGACAGCAAATGCCCGCGAGTGCGAGAGAGATGAAACACGAGAGGGACAAATTGAATTGAAAATATGTACTGTCACCTTACCAAAATGTCGAACCGAGTGCTACTGCCGTGAAGTCGCGCAACCAACAACACTTGCCGCGGCCGAACAACTCTCGGTCGTCAGGGAAGAGTGGGAGGAGGCGGACGTAAACGCTTTAAACACATAGTAGACGACGTTGCCAAACTTACGTACACTCACACAAACACACTCACCGGATCTACACTTGTAAGAGTTTTTCAGATTCCACTACAGGGAGGGATTTAGCACATTATTTTATTAAAAAATTATATCAAAAACAAAAATGAAAATATCGAATGACTCACTTTAGACCTTGTACTGCAAAAGAATAAGATATTTGATCTTTAATGAGCAACTTAAAATCGGATTTATAAAAATTGTAAGTTGAACTTTAAATGAAGGGTTTATTTGTATCTTGATTTCCTGCGGAACTTTAAAAGAATCGGACGTGGCTAAGCTACATAAATACGGAAACATAAACTGTTTAGCGATTTAGCATTTTGATTGGTCTACTAAAGGTCAGCAACGTCTTCCCGTATTCTTGGATTTGTTTTATTCATTTAACATACACATTGTCGCTATGAAATGTAGTTCAGACAAACGTTACAGCTTTTCGTACGGAATTGCCCCCTACCGTAATTTTCTTAATAAAAATATCCGAAGTTAATGGTTCCATGAGGAAAATCTCAAGTTTATTTGACAGAATATTGTAAGTTTTATTTAAGATGCAATATTACTTTAAACTCAGTATTTTATTACTTTTTCCCAGATATTTCCGTAGTTAATTAAAAAAGTTATAAAATACTGAGACGAGGAAATATGAATATCTATAAAACTGAAAATTTTGAACATCTTAAATTTAGAATGTCTGAGAAAGGTTTCTCATGATAACTTCATTGAAAATTAAGCTTTTCATACATGCAGGGTAGGAAAGTGCCTGGTTTCAGACCAAATCAGTTATATTTGTTTCTTTTATCTCTGTCTCGTCATTTAATTATCCGAAAAATAAAAATATCCGAAAGAATAAATTGAAAATCTGAATCTTTATCAAAATCAAATATGAATCTCTTGAAATGTGCATTAGCTGATTCACTCAGCCACCTCTAGAAAATGTCATGAATGTCTATTTTAATTTTCATCATTTGTGGAAGCGCTGAACTCCCACCAAATATTTTTTGCATGATAGTTTATGTTTGGTTATAGGTCGTTTTTTTTTTTAAATATCCCGCCGGTGTCATTCTACTACTAGATGACACTTATAATAGAACATATAGTTTTATAGACAACATTATAATTGGCGGATACGACAACAGTGTAAAAAAAAAGGTCAAAGTGGTCAATGTTACTTGACAGTTTGTTAATAAGAATGAAATTATGTTTGTTTGTTTATAAAGATCATTTACGTTCTAAACACGTTTACAACAATATTCTTCAAATACTCAAAACAAAAATATTTATTATGAAAAATTCGGGTTTCATTTAGATATAGGCAATTTTTTTATACCCAATGTCACCCCAATGACCCAATGTCATTTTTGATAAAAATTGGTTTTATTTGTAAGCGTTTAAATAATCAATCATTCAATTATTGAAATCATCATTACCGAGTCCCTATACCCATTATATTCAACATTTATATGGATAGTTTTTTTGGCGTTGTCTTCTTACCTAAATCTTCTTCAACTGCGGTTTTTGTAACTTGATATACTGTTGAGTTTAAACTCGTATGCAGAACATGTTTCCCAACAGCTGTTGAGGGTTGAATACAACGAAGATGGTACGATACCAGTTATGAACGCAACGTAATTACTCGTAATTACCTAGGTGTAACCGTTGGACGAGGATCGAGGACAACTGAGAATTAGAAGGCATTTGATCACTTGCTTATGGCGAAACCTTCTGCAGCAACTTACCCATCCAACGTACACTATGCACTACATAATTAAATCAATGCTGGACGTTTTGTCACATCTCATCAATTACGTTGCGTTCGTAACCGTTGTTGGGGTCAATCGTCAACGACGACTGTTGGAAAGCATGCTGCTCATGCGACTTTAATGTCGATAACTTGCCAGGTTTGAACTCGACAGTATGTCGAGTTACAAAAAAACTTTTGGTAGACGTCAGTGCTTCCATAAAAATTAGTGGCAAATCATAAATCTCAGTGGAAAAAAATAAGTGCTTCCACACACAGAGGTTCATCGGTCGGTTTTAACCGCCATATTAGTAGTAGGTATCGCTTTTCATCTGACTGCTGTCATCCATTAAGATCT
>JABRWK010000115.1:151021-193460 GCA_013372445.1 Hypothenemus hampei | reverse complement strand
AAAAAATACAAAATATTCAAAATATCATTTATTTTATTATAAAATTTAAAAAAATGTTTAAAATGGATACTATTCTTTAATTTATAATAAAATAAATGATATTTTGTATTTTTTTATTAAAATTGCAGTATTCTACTCCATGTAAAATATCGTGCATACAAACGGTTTTTATTTTTTATTGGAAAACGGTGCATCGGAGGAAAAAAAGTCAAGAGAGCTTTTCTCTTCTAAATTGAACGGGGATTCCAAAAATTATTTTTACTTTGAAAAAAACCAGTGCCGTACGTGTTTTTTCTTTAAAAATATTCAAATTTGCCCCCGTACGCACGCCACTGTTAAAACTAAAAATGAAATTTGTACTGTAAAAAATTAGTTGTTTGATGTGAGTATTGCCCACAAAAATCCAATAAAATATATCAAGCGGTTTAGGAGAAATTCATAAATTTGTAATTTTTTAACGAAACTTTAAGACTCTGTATTTCCGTTACGAAGCATTTTTGGAACATAGTTCATATAACAAAGTACAATTATTTTTCGATGTAAAATTCGTGGTTAAAGTTTGTCCGTTAAAACCTGAATCACCCTGTATATTATTAGATTTACATTAATTTCGTAATCGATTACTTAAACGATTACCAGTAAATGTGATTAGCTGGTAATCGTTTTTAGTGAGTACAGGTACTCACGATTACTTTCTGTCATCGATTACCCAAAACGAGTATCAACCACGATTATTTAATGAAAGGTGATAGTTTTTACGGGCAAGTTAACAGTTTCTAATTTGTGTATTTAAGAGTATGTCAATAAATGATTTTATGAAATTTAAAAAGGCAGCAAAAAAGACTAATAAAGATAATATTTTTAAAATAAACATTGGGAGATATTCTATTCGTATGTCAGGAAACTGTTTGTAAGAGGAATATCTTAATTTTTGCAGAAAATATGCCAAATGTGTTGTTTATATTATTTTAGGTCATTTATTTCTTTTTATTTTTTTGTTTATTTTCTTATATTTTATTTTTGAGAAATTTCTATTTTTCTAATTTGGGGATACTATCGCGACTAAAATTCAGACATATCTAAAGGCTCGTTTTCACGTTGATAGTCATGACAGCAACTATCGTGATAACTATCATCGTGTAGACAATGTGATGGTGACTGTTTTTCTCTACCAGAACTACTATCATGATAATAACTACCACTATCACCATCATCGTGAAAACGAGCCTTAAGAATCGTATTTGTCGTTATTGAAACGAAACTAAGTAATACCCGTTGTTAATAGGTTACAAGTTGCCTGTATATTGCCCATCTCTGATATGCAATATCCAGGGTGTTCCAATTTGTTTGGAACAAACTGAAATGGGTGATAGATTTCATCATTTTAAGCAAAAAATTCATATGAACATGAGTCCGATCTCGATCAGTAGCGGAGTTACAGGATTACACATGAGACCCCATCTTTCTGCCTATTGATGATTTCATTTGACTGAAGTTAAAAATCAGTTAATTTATGAAGAAACTGAACAGAATTCGACCAAAATTCAAAAGATACAAAATTTAGGTAATAGACTGGAGAAGTTAAAAAAAATATTAAAATTTACCAGCGTCATGCGAGCAAATTTTTCTTAAAAATTCTATGGACCAAGATCTCGGAAAATACACTAAAATGTATAGTAGTTGAAGGCAATTTACTCTTGTATTAAGCAGTACCTATTATCTAATACGCATATAAAATTTGAAGGGTCTATCTGCAGTAAAATAAAATAAAATAAAATAAAAACCTATTTTTTTTTTTACACTTTGATCCCCTGTAACTCCGCTACTGATCGAGATCGAACTCATGTTCATATGAACTTTTTTGCTTAAAATGATGAGATCTATCACCTATTTTAGTTTGTTCCAAACAAATCGGAACACCCTGTATGTATGTATACTTGTTATGTTCATTTTTCTTAATTTTTTTAATTATTTATTAAATTCTCATAAGCGTCAAATACATATTTCATTTATAATAAGAACATCTTCTGACACTTACTCAAGGTAAGATGTAGTTTTCATAACAAGTCTTGCAAATAAGGATTCTTTTTTTTTGTTTCCTTTGGAAATGACCATAAAGCTTAAAATGGTATTAAAATAATTTAAAAGTAAAAATGGTTTGTTTATTTAGCAGTGAACCGTATACATTTGATATTTAGACCAATTGGATTGGTGTTGTAAAGCACATACTGGAAGATCACCCATTGGTAATTTAACAAAGAAAAATGTGTGTGGTATTACTCGTATCTGCAGTAGAAAATCCGCACGTTAGTGTTAAAGGCATATCTCAACATAACTGTAAAATACAGCAATTTGAGAATTTTAATAACTTTCAAATATCACCTATACAAAGTAGCTACGAACTTGAAGATGATGTGATTGTGACATAATCACATCATTCGTATTAATCAAAAATCAAAATTTCTTTTCAGATATGCTGTTTCCTGATGATCCAACTTTTTTTTATCTTGACACATAAATCGTAAAAATGTGCGTTATTGTTAGATAGTAATTCATATTAGATACAAATGTATTACACTCGAAATTTCTAAAAAGAATTTTTTTGGCAAGACATCCTTTTGAAGAAAATTTACCAAGAGAGGTCATCTCGAGCTTTTACAAATTTAGCCCAGCCTTGATTCCCCGTTTTCCAAGTCCAAGTCCCTCAAAAATCCAACCCTTCTTTATGATTTAAACAATAATTTCCTAAATCATACATTAAAATTTGCTAGGAAGTATTTGAAATCTCAAGATTATAGAAATAGACGTCCATCAGCTAAAAAAACACTAATGAAATAATCAAAATTATTGGAGAAATGTCACCAAATGCCTGAATTAAATTTGAAGGGTATAACATAAAAAGTAGGTTACCATTTTAAAAAAATTGATCTAGTTGGCATAACATTTTTTAGGTCACGCAGTATTTGTTACAGAAACACTACAAAATGAAATTAACCTTTATAAACCCGGGCGGGGTATAATTGTACCCCACCCACACATTTTTTAAGCTATTTACTAAAATATTTTATTTCCCTTTAGCTATCTGTCAGATGTACTTCCCTGCTATAGCAGTACAAAGATACAAAAGATATATTATCTTTTGTATTAAGGATGTATACGTATTTTTATTATTACTTGAGATACAATAATTGTATCACACATGGTTTTCACCGGGATATACATATAGAATTAAAATACCTTAAAAACCAACTGGAATACAAACATACCCCGAACTAACAAATTTATAAGAATCCTTAATGCGCTGGGTAATTCTGTGGGGTTCCCCGTGTCCGCTTGAGGTTTCCCATAAATTTATTAGTAATAAGTAATCTTTTAAGAATGTGTTCACATATTTTTATTATTTTTATTTAGATCCGTAATGGCAAACATTAATTTTCAAAATGGGTTAAAAAATCTTGGATAATGTAAGTTTTTGACCCTGGGTTTACAAAGGTTAAGTAATTAATTAAATATGAATTTAGAAAAGTATAAAATATAAATGTAACTAATTGCCACAGACAGATGCGAGGTTAGATAATTTAAGGTTTGATTTGATTTAACCCTTTCAAGCGTAGTATATTCACCATGAAATCACATATTGTAAATCGTATACTGCAGTCTAACGATTAATATAGTACAGGTTTGAAATTTTAAGCGTTTAAATTATTTATTGCATTTTTCAAAGTTCTGCCTTGAAATGGTTCTCTGGTTATGGCTCTTTCTCTTTGCCCAATTCTCCCTTCAAATCAACTTTGCTACTACTTTGCATATCGAATATTTGTCTGCAGTGACTGGATAGGTTTATTTATACACTTTACGAAAATCACGCTTTTGCTGTGACCAACAAATAAATACCAGACATTTCCCCTTTTTATTTATATAACCGATGAATATATCTCGGTGTTTCTAGACGATCAACTTGATTGTCAATACCAAGCTCAGCCCACTTAGTATCCAAACGTTTTGATTCCATATAAACTCTTGTTTTAATGTAAAAAGTCAATCACAAACCTACCTACAAACATTCAACATTGCCTTGAACAGAAGAAGTTGACATCCATGTTGATTGTCTATTAACCCCTTAAGAAATCTTTCAAAATATTAATTTTTTTAATCGAATTGTAAAAAATTTAGAGATGTATGTATGTAGTATGGTATATTAATAAATATTGGCTCAAATTCATGAAAGAAATGCCTCAACTTTCTATATTAAACTAAATTTCATGAAAATAAACATTCATTTCTCTGGCTATTATGACCTAATTAAAAATCTAAAGGTTGTTGCTGCTTTAGATCAGCACATCAATATTGAAACGTAATCAATTCGCACTTAATCGATCAATATCAATCATAATGACAATTATTAAAAAAGGTCTTCAAAAACGCACCCCCACGACGGTATGCTTTTACTTTCTTGAAATGTTGCAGATGAAAATAGAAGAACGAGGATGCCCTCGAACTCGAACCGTGGGAACCCATCGAGGGTTCGTCAGGAGGCGGGTTCCCTATTTTCAATCGAAAGAATGTCGGGGCCGTTAACTTAACCGATGTTGCGTCAAAAATTGTTTGAAAAATAATTTCCGTTTCGGATGTCTCCAAAAAAGGTTGAGAAGGCTGCGGAGGCAACGTGTGTGTTGTGTATTTGTAATCTGATGATGACGTCTGTGGACGTGCCGAAACCCAACGGCGGAATGCGAAAAGTATGCGAGAGACTCACGGACATGCCAAATCTGTTCCATGAATTTTTCAGCCTGGATAATGGACTGCGTTCCCGAATTCAACATTGCGAGTTCAACCACAGAATAATAGTCATACTGAATATTTTCTTATATTAATTTCATTGTTGTCAGATAGTGGGAACATATTTTAATTTTACATTGCATTTGAGAAATTAAGTTGACATTGGGAAATGTTTTTAAAATGATTTTGAGAACGTTCCTGTTTTTCTGGACTAAAATATTGGCAGAGTTTCAACGACGCGCGTCCATCCACTGACACGGTACTTCCTTCCTTTTTATGTGCCATGTTAATTTTAAATGTTTTCGGGCCGACAAAATAGAAATTGTTTTGATAGGCCCCATCTAATTTTAGCGACATTTCGCACTAGCAACATTGGGAGCGTCGCTATGGACGATTTGATGATTCATCCCTAAATCTACTAAAAACGTTATGTTTGTGGTGATCAATTGAAGTTAAAAAAAAATAAATAAAACTTCATTGAAATACTTTTCATCCTATTTTTGGAAAACTGATCTAGAAGAATGCTTATGGAAATGTTCAGTTTATGTATATAGGTATACTTTTTGGTAAAATGCCAAAAGTTATAGTGAAAACTACTAATGGGACATGGGCATGTTATAGGTATTAGTTTTGCATTTTATTTCCTGCTATCAATTATAGGACATTATCAAAGCAAAACAGATGTAAGCTTTGTTTCATCGGAGCAATAGACTCGTTCGAGAATTGAGTACGTATGTGCACTTGCTGAAATAGAAAACGCAATATATCGGCACAATGTTCTGTAGAGAGCTAAGTTACAACTGGAGAAATTCCAGTATGAATTTCGGCAACTGTAATTTTGTGTGGTCATAGATTATTCCTGACAATTTGGTTTGAAATATGCACCTCTTTGACTTCATAATGATGTGATTACACCATTCTTACAATAGTGTGACGATGTATTAAAGTTCCAAGATCCAGGTATCGATTATCTGCTTATCATCCTTGTCCAGAACACCTCTGTATCGCTTGGTATTTACCATTTTTCCTATGTCTGCATACCGCCTTGCGTACATTCAATTTCAATCAACGTTGTCGCTCTCATATCTCATTTGATGAAAAATTTTTCTTTTAGACTATCCCATTAATTGCAAATTATCCGGAAATGACAAGCTGTAGAATTAAATTGTATCTTAAAATTTCTACAAAATACACTTTTTTAACATTTCTATTAACAAAAACAGAGGAAGAGTAAGGATTTTTGTCCTTTGGTTAGTCTTAAAATTGGTCCTTTGAAAATCTGGTAAAGGAATATTCGATTAATTTTATGTGATGCGAAAATTTTTGAGGAGTATATCAAGATTAATGTCAAGTTTTAAATTTTTAGTCTCTCTTTCTAATGTAAAAATCTCTAAAGAATTTTATTCAAATAACAGAAAAATTTACCTACATTTTCGGGTTAGTTTTTCAATGTTCTAGACCAATTTCCTATATTTCAATTTGGAATACCTTGCATGGTAGAGTAGGTAATGAAAATAAAATTTATACTACAATACCATCCTTACAATAGAAAATATGTCAAAAAAATGCATTATTTTTTGCTGCTAAGTGCTTTTATCAACAAGGAGTCATCCTATTTTTAATATTCATAATACTGTTTCTAGGAGATTCAGCGAATACCGAACATGCTCTAATATACATGTTAATTTATTTTCTTGGGCTGCAGGAATTTCGAGATTTGGTGCTTTTTACTACAAAATAACAACTCACAATCTAATGTCTTTATTCTAACACAAGTTTAACCACTATAATTGTCAGTACTTTTACGATAAAATCCGTTTCATCCTATCTTTGGTCATCGTTTTACAGCACGAATAAAATCGACCTTGACAAGTAGCAGACAAAACAGCAGTACTACCAGAAACAACATTTGCGGCAGTAACAACAGAATCGGACGCTGCACGGAACGTCGAAAGTTTCCTGATGCGGAGATTTCGCAATTTTATAATAATTAGCAATAAATACAAAGTTAAAAAACATTGCTGATGCCGGCCCTGAGTAACTACATGTAAACGAAACACATGTGCCTTAAATTGGGGTTGTAGAAAAAATAAAATAAAAAACTCCTGGCGGGATAACAAACAGGTTCCCATGAAGGGTGACACTCTCTTCCCCATCCCATTCATTGATGCAAGAACGCCAAGTAGGAAGCTGATGAATTTTTGGGACAAGTGTGGACACTGTTGCCACATCGTGAACGACTTATGCAGTTTGTTTGTGATATTGTTTCATTTAAATGAAATGAAAAGGTTTTGCAAAATAAAAAATGCTTCTTTTTGGGAAAAGATTTCACATTAGGAGAATAATAGAATGTCTCTAATTCCAAGTTGATATATGGTCTTGAATCCCGTCAATATCCGTCGTTTAATTTAAAAATTATGCACTTCTTATATATATGCCCAACTTGATTTGAAATACATTGCTAAACAGCCGATCATCAGAAATTCATACATAAGATGTAATTGCATGATGAAGCTTTAAATATGTAATTGTTTGCAAATCTAACCTTTTCCTAACTTATATTCCAGTGCTAGTAAATATTGTTTAATAATTAATAACCTCCTAGTTAAAATTTTGAATCCATAACATTACAACATTGACTTCGGAGTTACTTTGGTAAGGATTTTTTTATTCCGCATTCCTTTATAACTCAGGGAATTTCCATCGTCGTTTACAAAGTGCTGAATGATTATTTCAGTGTTAGAAACATGAGAAATTACTTGTTTGGCAGCAAATTTGAAATGTTGTTTTCGTATAGAAATTAGCTTTTTAGGAACTACAAGCACAACTTTGGTCAGACGTTTTAATTATGAGATCAATTCAAAATGGAGCTATCTTTTAAGAAAACGCTAAAGAATGAACTGAGCTATAAAACATCAAAACTGGCAAGCAGAATGTAAATCTGTACTTTCACAGATGAATCTCGTTTCAAGAGATATTCTGATAGCCGTGTTTGGACCAATGTGTTAGCCGCTTTTTACAGGAAATGGAAGAATTTTTACAGGAGTGAACAAGAATTTGCTTTAACAGACCTATTGGTTTTAGATAGAAAAATTATTAGTGGCATTTATAGTTATGAACAATCTAATTCCTTATTTTTATGCTGGTATTGATGAAGACATCCCTTTGCCTTTCCCTGACTTGAAATTGAAATTTCTCCAATGCGAAGTTGTATTTTGAATGCAACTTCAGGTTGGAGAAACAGTTTTGTACAATAAAAAGTTTACAAGTAATACTTAAATGTTCATAATTCCTTGAATTTTTTCAAATTATAAAAGATTTGACATTTCACATGATTTTAAGTAATTCATTGCAATAATTCTTTTCTAAAGGGAAATAAGTGCTTTACAAATTATTATTTTATTTAGATGACGCTGAATTTTCATCCATTTGTTATCTAAAGTTCGATGTAAACATATCAAAAAGATAAAACCGGAAATCGTCTCTAAAAATTTAGTGTTTTTAGACAACTATCTAATTTCTTTATCTCAGATTATCGTTTCAATTGGAAATTACTTTTGGAAAACCCAATTTTGAGAGCATAGAAAACCTACTTGCGGTTCCCAATATGGAATAAGTATGTATATGCTTGTATTCTTTAACTTTCTCTCAAAGAAATATTATAGTATACAATAATTATAACCCAATTGTTGCCTAAGCGGGTGCTGCTGAATTATACAATGCGAATCGTGACGACGACCATTATTGCTTGATTCGTTGGTTGCTCGGCTGTCCGCAATTGAACATTATATAATCGAAGAAAACATGGTTTTTAAGTCTGCGAAATGCCTAACCTATTTTTTTTCCGTCCTGTTCATTTGGAAGCAAGGGTCTTGTTGTCGGTATTGGTCTTGTAAGAGGACGATTTAGACCTTACAAAAGGGATATATAATATAAACGATGACATAATGGTCATAAGGAATTTTACCTGATGCTCTAGACGGTTTTAGCAAAATTAACGGCTTATGATGATTAATGATAATGTGTTGTATTTAAACCAACATATACATTATGTATTTAAATTTTTTGTTTCTCACAAAGGTTATTAAAATTTTTTTGTGAGTAAATGTATAATTTTTCCAAAGTCTATTAAAACAAGGTAAAGATTTCCTTGATTTGGACATTCGCCAGTCAGTGTTTTATGAAAAGTAAAAATCAATTGTAACATTAAAAAAAGAAAGCGTTTATGGATTTAAAATTTGTTCGCACTTGCCATTGATAAAAAATCCAAATTGTCAACTACATAAATATTACCTCTTTTTATGAATTTATAAATATATTTTTTACTCTGCGCATGCTCGACTATGAAATCACTGATTTATTCGGAATTTCGTTTCTACATTGGTGCAATTGACTTTGGTTAATCTTTATATTTTTATGTGCTTATTACATAATCTGGAATCCAAGATTGGAAAAAACTATCAACACTCGATTGAAAAACTTGAAGAATAAGAGACTTTTTATACTCGTATTTTAAAAATATTTTACATTTGTATTATTATTAGGTTATTTTATATATTTAGTTTTTGTCGACATTTCTCAAAAATACTTCTAAAAAATTAATCCAGAGAAAGAAAGTTCGGTCCGGTCCTGTCATTGTTGAGTAATTCACTTTTATATTGAGATAAAATACAGAAGAGACTGAGCGGTGGTGGTAGAAGGGCCCCTTTTTTCAAACATGTGTGCATGTTAAATCTGTGACTGAAAAGATGAGGAGAACAAGTGTTTAAAAAGAGGGTCGTTTTTGTCAAAGGTATACCCAGACATTTTCAGAACCAACACCTGTTTTTCATAATAATTTCTAGGGGGAACCCGTGTTGATAAATCAACTTTTCGTTGTTTTGTTTTTAATAAGACACACTTGATCTTTCGAGGTATTTAGTCTGTAGTTTTTTTCTTCATCTAGAGCGTCTGGCAACTAAAAAGCTTTTTCCTACTTTGTTAAAAGACATTGTTTTAAAGCATTACATTGCTGTCATATCATCATGTATATATGTATATATGTATGTAAGTCAAATAGACAATAATTTTCTGATGAAATTACAACTAATTAAAATTTTTGCTTACGGAACTTTATGATAAATGAAATACAATTGCCACGTGTCGACAAATTGACTATCGCACTAAATATACTATCGCACAAAAAAAACCGAACATTACAGCGATTAAATGACGAACGTCACTGAAACATACACACACTAGCAGCTTGAATGATATAATTGTTATTATTTAACGATAAGTCCTGTTATTTAACACATGAGAAAAATTGGATTGCACTTTGACTCTACAGAAAAACTAACTATCTATCGATATGATTAGTGATCAGTTATAGGTTATTTTACATCTATGTACATACTAGAGAACGTCAAAGTTTTTTGAATTTGGTGTATAAAGGTTAAAAACTACAACAATTTAATTACCCGCATGTTTCCTTAAACTAATGTTAAGACATTGATCCGTATTAAGTTAACAACAAATTAAGTAAATATACATACAAACTTTATTAATTATATATGTATCGGTTTTAATAAAAAGATTTAAAAATGTATTTTATTAAAAAAAAGCGGGAATTAATTGATCACTTATTTACATAAGAAATGTGATTACAATTTGAATTTTTTTTTCTGTTAATTAAAAGATTATGAAATATATAAATTTAATTCAGTTAAATTTCCAGGAATGTCGTTTGAACCAATGGAATATATATATATATGGATATGTGTATCCTTGCAGTAAAAGAAGAACAAAACCAATCTTTAAATTTAAAATCTTTGGCGGCAGTAGCATTGCTTAAATGAAAAATTAAACGAACATTTATTTAAATTAATTATTTTAAACAAATTAATGCCATTAAATTAATTGGTATTTAAATTTTTACTCGTAAAATGTCAAAAAAGCTATCCAAAACTCAATCTATTTTAAATGTTTCTCTATGCATACCTTCATAATTTTTTCAATTATATTCCAAATTGAATAAGTATTGATTCAAAAGATAAAGGATAAAAAATTCTATGTTGAAAAAGAGTAACTTTCTCTTTGCTAAAAAGGTTTAGGGATTAAAAAAAAGAGTATGTTATATATAGTGTGGCCCAATGGAGTTGATAAGAGGAAAAACTTTTTTATTTTTAGGTCTTCGAAAAAAAGTTGTGTTTTTGTTCAAACTACTAAAGCAAAGAGTTAATTATCAAATTTTTATAAAGATTGGCCTAAAATTTCAAAAATGTGAAAAAGTACCAAGAATAAAGTGCTTTCCTTTTTTTTAAATATGCAGGGTGTTAATTAAATACGTGGTCAAACTTCAAGGGGCGAATTTTTAAGTGATTCTAGGACGAAAAGTTTATATGTATAAACATAGGTCCGGTAATGCTTCGTTTCCAAGATAGGGGGTGTGAAATTTTTTTAAATAGTTTTTCCGTAAAAATCTTAAAAATTCGAAAGAGAACTCTACCATAAATAATGCTACTAAATTTCAACATTAAGATTTTTGTAAAAAAATATTTTTTAAAAAAAGTTTGACACCCTGTATCTTAGAAAAGAAGCATTATCGAATCTATGTTTATATAAACTTTTCGTCTTAAGGACTCAGAAAAATCACCCGTTGAAGTTTGAAGCCACGTATTTAAAAAACACCCTGTATAAAAAAAATAGTAAAGAAAAGTTGTTTGGAACTAAAAGTTTAGATTAGATATAAAATGTTAAAAAACAAAAATATAATAGATGATTGTAAATTGATATGACAATACAATTTCTTTCCATTTCATCACTCAGAAAGTTTATACAAAATGTGTTCAGTTAGCTGAAAAATCTGTTGAGGTGGGAAATAAAATAAAAATGGGAAAATTTGAATTACTAGAAAATTGATAATTGGACTTTATTGATTTTAAACAATAAATTTAATTTAATTTGATACACTTGTTCTTATATGTATTTCACATTTAAAGTGAGGTTCTAATGCCAAACAATTGTTCTTTAACATTCTGTTATACATGTCAAAAAATGATGGTACTTTACTCTTGATACTGTTTAAAATTTTTTAAATTTTCGCCCTGTATTAAAATCTGACAATGCGATCATCGCTTTAATAGTTTAAGCAAAAGCAGGAAGTTTTATAAGGAATGCATTTAAAAAAAAAACCAAAAATAAAAACGTTTTTCCTCTCGTCAACTCCATCCGGGAACACATTGTATATTATTGTGGATTACTGAAATGGGTGGCTCTCAAAATGGATATACATATATCAAATTTTATGGAAAAGTAATTACTTTTTAGCTTCCAAGGAAATTTTTGTGTTATAAATATTAATAAATTGATATGAACATAAAAAATGTAATTTTCATTAAAAGCTAAAATGAATAGTTCCTTTTATAAAATTTGGTATGTACGCGTGTTGAAGGACGCCGAATTCAATGATACACTTCATTTTTTCAAAAAAAAACTTTCTACCTCAACTTTTTTTGGTCTATTTTTCCGATAAAAAAATGTAATACACTAACTACATATGTATACGTTACTGCATGATGGGTCCCTACTTTGAAGCTTATGTCTCATATAGTTATTTTTATTCAGATCGTTGCCTGTTAGTTCCATTTACTTAACACAGCACATACAATAGTACAACTCTAATGGACCATCTACTCGCTCAAGTTTGCTCTGCAATCTTTGTACAAAGATTGCAGAAGCCTGGGTTTCGGATTTGCGCTGTATACCATTTTTACATCTTTACGTAGCGATTTATTTATGCAGACCAGTTTACTCAAGTAAATCTTCATGTAAGCTGGAAGGTATAAATTGCCCATAGGGTGGCGATATGTCTATGAGGTCAGTAGTAAGCTGAATATAATAAGGTGACAAGTAAAGAAATGCCTACTTCCTTCCTGCCACGGTCTAGAAAGTACCGGAATCGGAGCACTATTGTTAATTCCACTTGTTACGTGACCGTAATCGGTCGGGTGTGACATTATTAGCCGTTACCGCTTCCTTCTTCATTTTGTTGTTGATTTTTTTCGTTAGACATTTATGTTTCTTTATTTGTTCTTCAAAAACAAAATGCTTAATTATTGAATGAAGAAAGAAGAAGAAAAGGAATCGTTACTGTGAGGACTAAATAATGTCAACGACCACCGCGGTTCCTAGGATTGCAATCAGCACTTTTCCTTTTAAAGCTTCGTATTTCGCTGATGATTTTTTGTTCTGTTCGGTTAATTAGCAGGAAATTTTATACATTTGAAAAAATAACAGTACAGTAAGAAACGATTTCCTTTTCTTATTTTTTCATGNAACAAATACAAAAAACCCCTTCTTATACATACATATGTTTTAATGTTTATTTTACATTATTTATCGATGTTTTTTGTGCAGTCTTAATAATGTTACGGATTTAATGTAATGGTTTAGTTCTCTTAATTATTAAACATTTTCGCTGCCTTGTTGTTAGACACAAAACTATTTTTTTCTCATAAAATTCTTTCATTTTTTGTAACATTCACTTTCGTTGAAGTTTCACAATCCATTGAAGGGTAAGGGAAAAAAGAACTGACGATGTCCATATTTAGTCGAAAATAAGTTAACTGGCGCAAACTGTTCCAAAAACGCGAGTACTACACAATGTTGAGTAAGAAATTTGTTAAAAATCGACGCTGTTCCTACAATTTCATGTTTATATTCTGGCATACGGCAATAACATGACATTTTTGTTATAAATATGTTGATTTTTCGAAAAGTCGATTTTGTGAAATCGTCGGTTTTATTTTCTTACCCTTCAATTCCCATATCTCGATGCGAATTTGTGGCTCACTGTATATTATATATGGATTAAAGGACAGTGAACCTATTAATTTAAAAAATATAATTTTCAAGTTGATTGCCCTACCGGGTGTCCCCGGATTGGTTAATCTTTTTTTTATTGCTTTCAAATAGACCCAATTACGATTAAAATTAGCAAAGAGGCTTTAAAATACATACGCATTATTAAAAAACATATTTTCTATGAAAACTTGGGTGCCTCAATATGAAACATTACGTTACATTACATTACGTGTTTATATAGATCTCCAGTTAGTGACATGGTAATAAGAGACACATATTGCATTTAAATCTTCCAATAGTATTTAAATAAAATTAAAATAGCATTGTATTATATCACTTAATTAACTTGAATTATTTCTTTAAACAATGTAGGAATTGCTATTGCGATTATTATATTAAAATATCAAATCTAATAATCAATTTTCTAAATCATCTTAAGAATGTGTAAAAATATTTACATGCATTCAAAATTCGACGCCAAAAATTCCTGAAAATGCGGGTCGAACATCAGGAAATCTTCTAGTGAACTTTTTCAACAACACCAGCATTATCTATGTCAATTTACCTTCCATTTCCCCAGCAGAAGATCCAGGAATAGATTCTTCGGTCCGGTCGGCGACCTGCAGTAGTAGTCATAGCCTTCTTCATCAAAAGTTAAAAGAACACATCTGGATCTCACTTGAACGTCATGAGTGATGACGATTTTTCACCAGTGAAATAAAAGACATCATTCCGTGTGTTAACGAGACTCTTTACTTAAAAAAAAACAAAATGGCCAAGTGTATCGGGTTACTTTTTCCTCGATTTTTTTAACATGTTGTGTCAGAGACCTTTTGATTGTTTAAGCTCTTTTCCTGATTAAAAAAAATTTATGACAAAAGATGTGCGTCAGTCTTATGCTATTTCATCGCTCGCCCCCACAGATTCGACAAAAACTTCATTGTTTCAAATCAGAGACAGCTGAGTATGTATGTATGTATGTATATATGTACATGTGGGCTCACTCACATTATTTCACTTCATCTAGCTTAGTCAAGGATTGCCTTTTGTTCGTTTGGTAGCAAAAGCCATAATTACTTAAGCCGCACGATAAATACGAAGACGTATAATAGGTAAATGTGTTGTCGTAATCGTCCGTTACGTTACCATATCCCGCTTGACCTAAGACCTACGATATTGAAATCATTTCAGGCCGTAATGCACTAAGCGTTTGTATGACATTTAACACAATTTTAAGTTATCAAATGCATAGTTATTTCTAATAAAACATGAATAATCATGTTTACAATGAGAAGACTTCGGTTAAATTTAATCATAGTGGGTCGTGAAGTAGAACGCGCAGAATGTATGGCCTTGACTACTCTAAGGATTTCCGGAAAGTGGCCGCACCTCTTTTCTCGTCATCGCCGCCCGAGATCTCGTTGTATTTAGTAAGTAGAATATTTTAACCAATATGGCCGAAGAATGGTACTGCTTAAAAATGGCACGTGTACCGTAAAATTGTGAGGAAATTAGAAATCGACAAACAGAAATGCATTACTATGATAACTGGTTAATAGAATGAGCTATTTTTGGTCAAAATGTTCAATTTTGGCATTCAATGAGCCAACGTACAAAGCTATTATTTAAAAAGAATATTCGTAATATTTTGTTGTTGTGCAAGAAGCCAGGGGTCACACTCCCGATCGCTTTCTACATACAATTTGTTACGGTAACTGAGCAGTTATCGCATTGCTCACGCTAAAGTATTTCCGGAAGCTCCCTAATTATTTGTGTAACGCAAATATAAAAATCAAACTTTTATGAGGTAACAAGATCAAATGCACGTATAACACTTTAGCTTAAGAAACATTAACATAGTTGACATTAGTACACTATTTTCCTTTTCGAAAAATTAAAACTCCTACTTTTCCACTGAGAACAATATTGCATATTGTTCCCCGTATCTTTATGCGATAGGAACTGCAGTTTCAACTACATATGTATGTACGTACGTATTTTGACCATTATACAACGTTTTTGATAAAGAAAACACTGTGGAAGATCTCCTAAAAATATAAATTTAGTCGGCTATGGTGTTCGACTGTTACTATAGAAAAATGACGATCGTGGTATGAGGTATGTTCATTCAAGGGCGACTTGATCCTGTTACCCTTCTCGTCGATTGACGTCACGGGATTACGTCAAAAGATTGAAAAAAAAACATTCAAATTCCAAGAGAGGAGAGCCAATAATAAAGATCACTTCCTGATTATGTTATTTTGCATTTGTGGTTCTGGTACATACTCAAGGCGTATCGAAATAACGTATAAAAAATGTAAGGAAGTTTGCCTGAAAAGGTATCTTTGTTCAGTAAATAATTGAACGGATGTTCTGTTGATCGGTTTTCACAAAAGATCCTCTTTGTAAAGGCATTTTTTGAGGCGTCAAAAGGTTCAGGATTCACGGGCGTACGGGAACGATATCCTAGAATTATACAGGATGAAACCTAAATAATAAAATGGCACTTCCTAAACAAAGGTTCAATTTAATTTCTTCTTTCATTTCACTTTAAAAGGTATTTAGTTTAAATACTACTAATACTACTAATACGTGATGAATACGTGATATGGGATTTTAGTATACCAAAAAACTTTCTTTTTTTTAATATGAAGTAAAGTCATGTACGCATTCATTTAATGCTTTGACGATGTATCATAATATATTACTATTTGGGTTTAAACTGTTAAACATTAGTTTTCTTAAATCTTTATTTAATTGTAAAAGCACTCAGTACTCTGAGTAAACAAAATCTAACCGAATGACGTCTTTAATTGTTTTGTTTTAATAGAAGTTAGTCATGTTTCTAAAGGATAAATTACATTAGATTTATTCTTTATTTATTCTTGGATTGGATTGGTTGCATAAGAATAGCAAATATCATGACGATCAAAAAAAAAATTTTTTTTTTTGGGGAAAAAATAGGAATAGTTCATTTAGTACACTATTTTCCTTTTCGAAAAATTAAAACTCCTACTTTTCCACTGAGAACAATATTGCATATTGTTCCCCGTATCTTTATGCGATAGGAACTGCAGTTTCAACTACATATGTATGTACGTACGTATTTTGACCATTATACAACGTTTTTGATAAAGAAAACACTGTGGAAGATCTCCTAAAAATATAAATTTAGTCGGCTATGGTGTTCGACTGTTACTATAGAAAAATGACGATCGTGGTATGAGGTATGTTCATTCAAGGGCGACTTGATCCTGTTACCCTTCTCGTCGATTGACGTCACGGGATTACGTCAAAAGATTGAAAAAAAAAACATTCAAATTCCAAGAGAGGAGAGCCAATAATAAAGATCACTTCCTGATTATGTTATTTTGCATTTGTGGTTCTGGTACATACTCAAGGCGTATCGAAATAACGTATAAAAAATGTAAGGAAGTTTGCCTGAAAAGGTATCTTTGTTCAGTAAATAATTGAACGGATGTTCTGTTGATCGGTTTTCACAAAAGATCCTCTTTGTAAAGGCATTTTTTGAGGCGTCAAAAGGTTCAGGATTCACGGGCGTACGGGAACGATATCCTAGAATTATACAGGATGAAACCTAAATAATAAAATGGCACTTCCTAAACAAAGGTTCAATTTAATTTCTTCTTTCATTTCACTTTAAAAGGTATTTAGTTTAAATACTACTAATACTACTAATACGTGATGAATACGTGATATGGGATTTTAGTATACCAAAAAACTTTCTTTTTTTTTAATATGAAGTAAAGTCATGTACGCATTCATTTAATGCTTTGACGATGTATCATAATATATTACTATTTGGGTTTAAACTGTTAAACATTAGTTTTCTTAAATCTTTATTTAATTGTAAAAGCACTCAGTACTCTGAGTAAACAAAATCTAACCGAATGACGTCTTTAATTGTTTTGTTTTAATAGAAGTTAGTCATGTTTCTAAAGGATAAATTACATTAGATTTATTCTTTATTTATTCTTGGATTGGATTGGTTGCATAAGAATAGCAAATATCATGACGATCAAAAAAAAAATTTTTTTTTTGGGAAAAATAGGAATAGTTCATTGAAACCTAAACTCTTATAACGTCCTCAATATATGTATGTTATTTCTTAAAAATATATTAAAAATATAAACAACTATGACTACAAGTATGCTGATTGTGATTACATATTCAATTAGATACACTGTCGTAACTTATTATGTCAGCTTTGACCTGTTTTTCATTTATTTGAAATCCACCCTGTATAATATTAACTTTTGGCACGCCTATGGAAACCTTCACACCCCCTGAAGTTACATATTTCGGCTAAACGCCACATAAACACTTTGAGATTTTTATAATAGGGCTAAGGGTTCTTGAGTACCTGCAAGAGTACCATTTCTGATCACATATTTGTTTGGCTTACTCTAGAACAGATTTTTATCATTTGGCGTCATTTTATCTTATTGACAGGAAGTGAATTTCAACGATAATTTCATAAATAGCCCCACTAGAGTTTGAATCACATGAAACCGAAGCCGTTTCTTGTTATCCATTCCTTAGGTCAATCAGGCATGATTATTTATTCAACCGAAATACCAATGGAGCTGATAGAAATACAGGAGCTAAAGAGAGAAGGAGAGTGTGAGAGAGAGAGAGAGGAAGAAAACATAAATTTCCACAACCAATGAGATTGAGTTAAATCATTGTTATTCTACTATTATCATCGTCATCATCATCAAGACGTAACGAATTCTTCTTCTATTTTTTCCTTCTTTTTTTTTTCATTCTGGTTTGAGCTGAGCCACATCCGGTTGACTGACTTGTCGTCGTATACCGAGTCCGGTTTCTCAGAATGCACAGTTGCCACGTTTACGCAAGGTTCATTTAATTGTTATTAAATTCAATAAAGTTTGTTTAAAGATACAATTTTTACTGATTTATTTTAGAACGTGGCAACGTTGCTCAGGAGAATTTTACCTTCCCCGCTTGCCGTCACCACATCCTCCGTCAATCCTTGCAAGGTCAGCGACTGATCCAGCATCTCGGTACGACCGTCCGCCGTCTCTCTCTTCTCTTTCCCCCTTTGGCCATCACCAAAGCTGACTCGATTTTCCTTCCTTCCTACGATGACGCCTCGGGGGCATTCCGACCGCGACTTCGCACTACGTTGCCACGTCTTTTAGAATTTAAACGGAAATTAGAATAATAATAATGATGGGTGATTTTAATTGGACGCATTATTAATAATTGAGAAAGTTCACTGAGAACGGGTCACGGACGAATTGTAGTTAATCGAAGTGGCGTCAGCCAGTTAAAGATGGTTGTTAGAAAACAAATGAGGGTTAAATGGACCGGTCATAGTTGCAAAGAATTTTTTTTTTTTAATAAAAATACACTTGATTTTTGAATAAATTCTTGTATTAGATAATGAATGCTATTTAACTGAGAAAAGTAGGCCGTACTCGAAGTGTTACGGCGCCATATTGTTCCGTATACTGCCTATCTCGAATGTTTCCGCCTATTGAGAGTGATGACGTAACGGTGTGAACTTTTTCAAACAGGAAAAATTTAAAGAGTCATTACGAGACGCTATTATTGTTGCGTTATAATCCATTAACTTTTTAACAAACTGCTTGGATTGATCAAATAATACTGCCAAGATAATACCAAAGTCCAGGTGGGCACATGAAAATACCGGAATCGTAATTTTGTGTAACCATATGGTCGAAAAAAATCAGCTGCTGAAAATTATTGGCTATAAAAAAATCAATTCGATTATAAAAAGATTAATTATGAAGTTCGAGTATTGAAAGATCCGAATTGTATTATGGTTTTGATTCGTTTATCACTGGAATGGTTCGCTCTATAGGATATTTCGTAATATTCCAAAGAGAAGAAAAACGAGCATCCTTGAATGTTGATCGATCGCCATTAAACGTAAACATATTGTAGGAAGTGATAAAACAGGAAAAAATGCGTTCCTTATTATATACATGCGCATACAATAAAAGCGATAATTGAAAAAATACGGAAGAAAATGGAATTAGATATGTTTAAATATCGATATTGTTTTATCACTTTTTCTACTGGAAATTTTAAAACTCACCATGTATAAAGTGCGCCCAATATTTCTATGTTTTTTTTTGAAAAATCACCGAAACACATTAATTATATCTAAAAAGTTATGATGATTTTAATTTTTTTTAATATTTTACATGGGTTTTTGGAAGTGATCATCGATATTACTAGAATGACACCATTCTATATCACTTTTTTTTTTATTTATCTTATAAGTATCACCAAATTGTATGTTAAATATACTGAGTTTCCCGAGAATTACACAATTATATCTTGGGTGTAGTGAATGGGGCAACGAAAATTACATATGTATTCATATGAATGTCAAACATTATTTTTAAGATTACAAAGTTAAACCTTAGTAAACTTGATTCGTCTCAAATAAGACGTATATATGTAACGTACAATTTTGTAATGTGTTCCCGTCTAAAATAAATTAACAAAAATTCAAAAGGAATTTTACACCAAAAAATATTAGACATATTTTTGCCATAAGATTTTTTTTTTAATTTTATCGAAAAGATAGTTCGATTTCATAGTTTTGAAATTATTTTCTCGCGCTGAAATTGAAATTGTTTGACGAACTAATTTAGATTAATTAAAAAATACCATTTACTTCAAATGTTATAAATTTTGAATAAAATTTCTTTTGAATTTTTTGCTTTTGCTTTAAGTATTCACTTTAAAAATTTTCATTGGAATAAAATGTAAAAGAAAGTTGATGTTAAATGTTATATGAATTCAGATGAGACCCTTCAAGATTGAATGATAAAGACGAGACGAGACTGACAAATATTTGGATTAGTTTAAAGGTTAATTGAAAATAGTAGGTATACTGAAAATTTGCATAAAGTGTATTTTACGATTTTCATTCGCAATTTTTTACTTGTTATTCCCCATTACAAATACACAATGTCAAAAAATGTTTTAGTTACAAAAAAAAATGAAATTTAACAATCATAGATAAAAAAGTTTGGCCTACACGATTTTCTTAAAAATTTTAAATATAATAAACCTCAGCATGATTGCGTTTAACATAATTTAGGACGTCAATTTTGGCCCAGAGGTAATATAACCAATCAGTAGCTTAGTAGTTACATTTTCTCATGTTTTTATCTTGTATGAAATAAAAATAAATATACAATGTTTTATTATTTTTAATTTTGGAAACACAAAGTTGCACGTTCCAATAGTATGACATAGTTGTATGTTTTTTTTGGAAAAAATATCTTTTGTCTTATTTATAATTAAATATTATTTATGATTAAATATTACCGGACAAACAATAACTGATTTATTAATATTATTAATGTCGATTTACCAGGGCCGGAATAACGACCACCCATTTTTCCATATCTGTTTTTCTCAAAACTGCTTTCACTGCACATACAACAGTGTATTTCTAAGGTGACAATGTTATATATGTATAAAGTCGATCACATAATACTTTTTGAATAATTTTACACTAAGCACAACATGGAATTACAGATTATACAGAATTAAAGTAAGCGTTAAAAATGACCTCCATTTACAGCTTGACAATTTCTGATACAATAAAACAATTCTTTCTGCACTTCTTTGATAACTTCTAATAATATTAATCGCAGTTCTTATCAGATTCTGTTCTTTGATAGTGTTACGTTTTAATGTTAACGAAATAGACGTGCTCATTACTGTTCGAACGTAACAATCATTGTTAAACTATCCTGCACTCTTTATATTTGTAATAATTCTCACAACATGTGTAACATTCACAATAACTAACACTATTGAGTGTTTGTACGTTACTATCATCTGATACATGATACTTGACCTTTTGTTTCAACTGTACCATATAGTCGTAAAAATATAATTGAAAATTATAATGTGAAAATATATGTTATGTTTGAAATTATTTAAAATTTTGCTTAAAAATGGTTGGATATAGCTTGGACGGCTGCAGATTTAGGGAATCTCATGCATAGTACATACTAAACAACTTACGAATTCTCAACAAAATGTAGCTGGCATATTGTCCATAATGGTACAGCGTCAATTAATTCGTTTAACGGTAAAAGAACGAAATTGTAGGATATTACATTTAGACAATTTTGTTCAATATTTATACCTCTTCAGATTTTTTCGCAATATTCCAGAGTTTCTCTTTCTGTCCTTTTTTTGACCCATGTTCATATGAACTTTTTTCATATTTTGCTGAGACGACTCTCCCATAGGCTTTTGTCACCACAATTAGGAAACACCCTGTATATACATCTAAACGAATTGTATAGTTTTTAGTTTCCTGAGTGGAACCGAATCGAACAGACTAATCTCCATCTAATTTTAACACTACCCTTTTCTAAATCTTATTGTCACAATCTCATCGTCACAATTAAATCAGATCAATGGCCTGATAATTCATTTAGCGATCTAAACATGCGACTTTCATATTTGTCCTGTGTTTACGCTGAATCAGATTTACCGTTAATCCTTGAGATAACTTTGTATAGGTTTTTCCAACCAGAACTGACATTTGCAGAACATGTCTTTTTTCCTTTAGGGGTTGTTAACCATACTTATTTTCTGACAACAAACTCGTTCGAGTTGACCCCAACATTATATCACCTCACCTGGTTTTGTAGTTCTTTGTGGTCTTAATTTGGGTCTCTACGTTGAGGTAAGGATATCCAATTTCTGCACTAAGATTTCATCCTCTCTACAGTTCATTCAGTAAAATTGACCCAACTATTTTCTAATTATTCTTTAATTTCAATCCTAGCTAAAGTTTTATTTAAGTTAAGGTGGTTTCCACATATTCAATCATTTCCTTTTTTGGGGAATTACAGAAAAGCTTTCTATTTTCCAACTAGAATAAGCATGTGACGACATCATCATGTCAACGACTAGTGCGTTCTATTGATTTCTAAGAGAACCCATAAAGTTCCAAATGTTGAACTTCTATCCAAAAAATTGGATCATTTTATCATCCGCCGATATTGTTTCACGTATTGTTAAAGTAATGATTCTTTGTCTAAATTTTCTCGATATTCTTGTCATTTTTTAAAAAACTTTACTAGAATGCTTAACGTTTTTTTTTATCGTGGATTCTAACATGCCACTTATTTAAATTCTCCTGGCCAATGAAGAAATTCCATGATTGTTATCAAGACTCATGGGAGTTCAGCCAAATAGATGGGTTTTTCAATCTCTACCTTGAATTCCTGTAAATTTTCACCTGATCTTTATGGATGTACTCGACCTGGCCTTGTCTCGTCTCTTTATTTTTTTAATTCCATGCGAAGTTTTTTTTTCTTGTTTTTCCTATAAACGTTTTTTGCTAAAGTTGCTAACTGGACTTCCACTTTTCTAGTCAGTGCCAGCTTTTTGAGGTGACGATTTTATTCACATCAGCTCAACAACCCGTCGCGGTTAGGTTTTTTAAACATTTGTAACCATCGCGCGAGCGCTTTTGTAGGTTACGAATCGAAAGCCACGGTTGCGCAATTTCCTATTTTTTGTTATCGTTTCCTATTAGGGTGACATCTTACTTTTGTAGCCTATTCAATAAAGAAACTATGTCATCCTAGAAGAGAAGATTTTTTTAATATCGCTGAAGGACACCCTCTATAGTATGTTGAAATATTAAAAGAATTATTGAACCCGACTATTCGGTCAAAGAATTGAATGACTCAGTCATCTGTCTCTCTTTAATAAAATGATCGCCTATGCTTTGTTAAGCTGAATGTGTTAAAATGTATTATTTTCAATTTTCTATTAAAAAGAAATTATTTTGACCATTTCTGCTCGTATTTGAACTTTATAATATTTTGAGGATCTTTTAGATCAAGACAAATATCGATATGAATGACAGCACTGTCATTATTTTGCTTATGTGGGTTGTGGTATAAATATCGATAGTTCAGTGGGTCAAACTGAATTATCCAATATTGTTAAGACCTCGTGCCACTTTCCCTCTTTACGTAATACTCGTAACCGCCGTCTTAAGGAGGAAGTGATGCTCGATGCCCAATGAGCGTTTGCGAACTTTCAAACGACTTTAAAACCATCTCAAACCCGATTTGAAATTCACCGAACGCTATGAGAAACGAATTCGTTGTAAAAAAAACATTTCAGACGAAACGTACCTTAATAATAAAATAGCGTTCTCTGAATGCTAAATGATTTACAATATTTAAAACAGTGGTGTACGTTTAGGAACTAAAAAGCGGAGTTTCCGACTATTAAAAAATTTACCACGACAGGTCGTTTCGCATCATTACTCGACTAACGATCGACAGATTTTCAAATATGTCGACTTTTTGACAAGTAAATTAGCTGGGGTTCTTAGTAGCGCATAATTACCGCAAACCGTAAAAGCGTAAACCGGTATATCTAGATGAGATGACGAGCTACACGAAAACAGTGGCGCACTTAAGTTTTTTGACTGTTACTAGAAAACGAACTCAATAAATTCGGACGCCTCTGGGCGGAAGTACATATAACATTTATCCAGTCGTAAAATATTTTTCAATTTTAATAAGCGGTTCGTGGAATTCTCCACGATCGTTCTTCATGTGGGAATACCGACGTAAGACGAAGATACACACGTCCATTTTCTAAGGTGGGGCATCCATCCTCATGGTTATCTTCCGGAGGTACCGTAAATTACTTAAAAAAATATGCAAAAAACGTTTTATTAAACAATTCACTAAGTTTTGACCCTTACTTAAAATGCGTGTTCATCACGGGCAGCTGAAAATTAAGAACAACAAAACATTGGTCGGCTATTAACCACGCCCGATTCTTGTCCAGGTGTAAAATGCGGGTGAAAATTTAGATAATGATGCTAAAAAACCCCGATCAGTATACCTAAATACTTTGCTAAGGTTAGAGGTGAAGATGTTCTTTAATTGTGAAGAAGAATTTAGCGCCCTCGCGGAAGTTCGAATACCGAATGATAAAGACAAAAAACGGCTTCCTCATGCAGTTGCGAAGAGAAATGCACGAGAACGAAGACGAGTGCAAGCAGTGAATAATGCTTTTATTAAATTAAGGAATGTTGTACCAATTCATAATGACAGGTAATCAAACTAGAACATTTTGAAGGATGTTTTATTACGCAAAAATCATTATTTTAGAGGAAAACGAATTAGCAAAGTAAAGACGCTTTTATTGGCTATAGATTATATTCAAGCTCTGAATAGGATTCTCAGAGATTACGATGAAGAAGTGAAGATGTTTATGACTTGTCATGACAATTGTTTTATCGTGAGTTTGATATATTGAAAATAAAATTTTAATGTAAATTTTTTTATATAGTTTGAGGATCAATGGAGTGATGCTTTTAAGGATTATGAAAATGAAACATGAAGAGAAAATAGGAAGAAAATTGTTGTAGAGTTATAACGGCCAAATATTATCAATTTGTTCTAGTCAAAGGCACTTCAAAGATATATTATATACATGTCATATTACATATTATATACAGGGTGTTTCTTTTCGATGGCACTTTAGAAGTATACAGGGAACCATGGTCTATACAAATCTGAAAAAATTCATATAAATCTTGATCAATCTAATCCATCATTGGAAAATATTTTCAGTTTTGCAGCACTTCCGATTATAGCGAAAGTAGATGTCAACTTCGTTATTTTAAATGTAATCCTTTTTTTTCATTTTTAAGTTCTTCGTCAAATTCTAAGACTAGTTTATACAAGTTCCAATTTCTACAACTAATATTTGCTGTTTTCCAGTTATTCCGGAAAATTCGAAAATTTTGACAGCTGCAGGGTCCCACGGAAATCTGTGTTGTGTTCTAAGCAATGCGAACTTTGGAATCAGTTTTCTGGGACTCAAAGAGGACCTTATGAGTTACGTCTTGACGTATTTGAATTGTAGACTCTGCAGTTATCAAAATGTTTTAATTTTCCGGAATAACTCGGAAGCGACAAATTTTAGACATATCTTACATAAATTAGCCTTTAAAATTTGGCGAAAAATACAAAAATGTGAAAAAATAGAAGGTTTCTATTTGCAATAATGAAGTTGACATCTATTTCCGGTATGATCGGAAGTCCCAGAAAGTTGAAAATATTTTTCAAAAGTGAATCAGACAGATTAAGATTTATGTGAATATTTTCATATTTTCAGATTCAGATTTATTTTATAATTATAAAATAATGGATTATAATCCATGGTTTTTCATATACTCCTACTGTACCATCCAAAGGAAATACTCTGTATACAATAGGTATTTGCAGAAATGCAATTAATTTCCATTTAATAAAAAAATATTTAATAACGTTAATATTAATTTAATAGTAATAATTAGGCGAATTTTGCATTTAAAACCACCCCTGGATATTTTACAGAAACTAAAAGTTTTAGTTTCGAGTTGAACAATACGAGCTTTTTCATTTCTGTTTTTCTTTTCTTCGTAAAGAGTATTTCGGTTTTCTCCGACTTTACGTGTAAACCATGATTCCTGTACTATTCTTCCTCTGTTCTGACATCTCATTGCATAATGCCTCTAAATTTAGATCTTATTTCAATGGCTACGGTATTTAAATATAAAATATCTTAGAAATTCAATTATCACCCAAAACAACTTTGAACTCTTTGAGAGCATCCCGTCGAACCGGGCCAATGAGGAGTTAATAATTTTACTTTCCAATATTGCGCCTTTTCATCTGATGGTGGTTTTGCTCACTTCAATACCTCCGGTAGATCGCTGATAAAATCGAAGGTTACGTTGTTAAATACACCTTGAATATCCGAAAAGTCATACTAGTGGATTTCCGCTATTTGTATATTTCTTTCCCGTATATGTATACATATGTTGATTAGGGTGTATCAGATATCCTCTTCCTTTATGTGTCTGTCGATAATTTTTTCCAATGTTTTTGATAAGAACGAGGAAAGACTGATCGGTTCAAAATCCTTAGCAGTAGCATAGTTGGTTTTTCTCAATTTAAGTATTGGAAACAACATTACTCATACCTGTTTCCAAGCTTCAGGCAGGAAACTTAAGGTTAAACAAGTTCTGAATATGTACAAGGATGCGGAACCAAAACATTAGCTTCTTTTTGCAGAAAAGTTGAGAATATTCTTTCCGATCCAGTAGTTTTGTATAATTAGACTAGTTCATTCTCTCTATGCTCTCACACATTCTTTCTCTCTGTGACCTTCTTATGGTGTTTTATACAGGGTGTTCCAAAAAGGCATGTGCAAAATGATATCCTGAGATTCTTTGGATTAAAACGTTTCGATTTGGCTCTGCGATCATTTGGAAGTTCGAAAAAAATAATTTGTTCTGTGTGAAATGGTGTCCATGCGAAAATTTTCCTAGGAATCGAAAACGAGGATAAAGAGTCAGTGTATCGTCAAAAAAAAATTAATACAATACAGGCGTACAGTACAAATTTCTGGTCGTTCTTGGATGAAGATGGAAAAGAATTTACTTGTACACTGTAGATAGACATGAATGGTATATCAAAACAAGCTCTGTACTAATAAATAAATACACAGTGAGTTTTATTGAAATCCATTGAAGCATTCTCTAGATATAACAAGAAATATGTTGTTTTTCTTTTTCTTTTAAAAACTTTGAATGTCAATAGCATCCAAACGAGCCTCGTTTTCTAAATGATTGTTGAACTAAATCGTAATGTTCTGACAACCCAAAGAATCTCGTGGTGTCATTTTCAGTATGCATTTTTAGAGAATCTATGTAATTCCCAATTACGTGGTTATTTGGACCTTCTCGCACTTCTAAAAATGTTTAGTTCTAAAGATTGCAATGACTGCACGTTTTACGATTCCAGAGGCTTCCTTCACTTCGTCAAGTCTGCGGTATTTCATTGGTATCCTTCCTAGTATATCCCTGAGTGAATTATTGTATGTATAAGTCGCAATCAATGCACTACCTGAATAGAATATCCATATAGTGTGATAAGGATGGTTCGCCTGATACCTTACAGTCGCACTAAGATATTAGTCATGTTCAACATGTTTCACAATTTCTAAAAGGCACTAGATTTTGATACGATTATTCCGAAATATGCCCTAAAACGCTATATTTCCCAAATATTTAGAAAATACGAAAACTGAACTAATGAACAATAAAATCTTTACAAAACAGCCTAAACTAAGCAGGCACCCCGTTCATAAGAATATGTATGAAACAAAATTAGAACCAGCATTAAAAACTTTAAAATGAAATGTGTCTTTTAATTTTTACTTTCCCATGGTGGGTTTTTAATGCGACGATCAGAATTCTGAAGAAATCATTTCCCGTCCCGTACATTAAGTAAGATGTATGTGTATATTCGTGCATGACATATGGGTCCTGTCTGTATGTGCAGGAATTCGTCGATGTTGTCGTCCTGCTGTTACAACATGCGTGATTACCATTTATTACCTTATAACGTTATTTCTTTTTATTTTTTTTCTTGCGCCCTCTACTGGGAGAATATCAATCAGTTCAACGAATAAGAAATAATTATAAAAACGAGACAGGAAGTTGAAGAAACGCGAATGCGGTTACAGGCTGACCAAAACAACAACAAAAAAAACATTGACTCTGAATGTTGCTGCATCAGGACCAGAACCGGTCTTATTAAAGGTAGAAATATTTCTTCTTTTGAAACAGGTGAGCGGATGTAACAGAGGTTCAAGAGGAAATTGCCCTATTTTCTTTTATTTCATTTTATAATCATATCTTTTATTTATTACGAACTGGAACTTGATTTGATTGTCTGTCCCTCTCAGTATATTCGGTTTGAATTCTTGCACGCACAGAAGGACACAGAACTCAAGGACGTGAACATAATGTCTTATTGTTATCGGTTCTCCGAAGAAGTTATTTAAAATTCCATGTGATAATGGTTCGATTCGTAACTGTTATTGTCGGCAATATTGTTATTTATCTATTTCGCCATTAAAAAAGTCATTTTGCATGAAGTGATTGTTGTATTGTACGTGAATAATATTTAAAGAGGGAAAATGTTTCTTCCCTGCCACTTGGATTAGGCAATCAGTAATGCACGGCTGCTTTGCCAGTTGACAGTCTAAATTGCGGAGATAATACCGTAGACATATAAAAATAACTAGATGAGACATCGTAGGTTTTGAATTACTCTCAAAAGGGTTTCACCATGTATGATCTAATTATTGTTGTGGATTTTATTCTCTAGACAAGTATGATCGATCTTTATTTTATATGCATATTTACGAATATTCCTTCAACTTCAATTAGGAATGGGCTAAGTTACAATAGGAGTCATTTTCCAAAAGAAAATATTTACATTTTTTATTAAATGAGATATTCTGGATTCCATTAGCGGTAATTCATTTTATCACTTTTTGATCAAAAAAGTATCTTTAATTGTTAAAATGTTACTCTAGGCCTATTTAACAATAACAGAATTTTTCTGTAAACCTGTGAGTAATTTTTCAGTCAGTTTTCTCCCTTTCAAAAATTCACAACTCATTTCTTATATTGAAATTAAAATTGTTCTTTTCTGTGTTATCAGGTTACAAATACATAGTTTGCACTTATTGAACGGACGGTTATTACTTGTAATAATACGTCCTGCCTTTAATGGTAAAACATCTTTTTACATTTATTCATAAGAATTGTTCACTGGTACTCATTGCGAATTTTAATTAATTTAATTAATTTTATAGAATTCTACTTTTTATTAATTTTGATTTGCTTTAAATTATTTACTACAATAACTTCAATTATTTTTTATGTTTATAATTCTTTTCTCTATACGTGAATATTGAATGTTGTATCTAGGGTTGCCTATAATTTTAGTCAAATTGTTTACAATAATTTATATTTCTGTAGTGATTTTAAATTGGGAAGTATAGACACTACTATGACGTAATCACGGTTTATAGAAGGTCAGCAAGTACACTACTAAGATGGAATCAGTTTCTAAAAGTAGGTAGAAAATGGACCGAAATCTCATGAAACAACACGTCCCGCATCATCTATATAAGGTGTCCCAAAAAGGTTACTACAAACAAGTTATGTTTTTTAAGTGGAATTCCTTATATATTTTTTTCAATTTGTATTCCTTGTTAAATTTAAATATAACTTTAAATAACACACATCGTCATTAGCAAGACGAAAGGGCGTATATTGAATCAGCATATTAGCTAAAAATTATTTTAATGTGCAAACAAATTGAAACAAAAAATTAGTTAAAGAACAAATTCAAAAACGAATGTAATACTAGAGTGGCAAATATTCATAAGGGATATGTTGTTGAAAACCTAATTAAGAGATCTGCATTACTAAAAAGGGTAAAGTTGCCCTTAAAGGAAATATATTACGCCGGCTGTAATACTGCTTTTTGTCGCAATGGAGATGCAACTCTTCATCATATGATAATATATTTACAAAAACTTGCTTAAGCAGTTAATTCAAAACCCATACTTTTTGAAGCAATCTCGTTTTCTCATTAATGATGAAAGGTACGGTTTTCGCGTTATTCGACTTTTTGGAAAAATTTAGCTGTCTGGAAAAAGCTTGATTGATATTTAACAAGCTGTGATCCTTCAGGCCTGAAATGGACTTTTTATTGACTAAAAATGAGATTTTAGCTATTATTTGTTTCGAATATATCCAAATTTAAAATTTGAAAATTGCAAATACAGTCAAACTTCGATAACTCAAACCATGACTTGCTACAAAAAAAGTTCGAGATATCAAGACCATTTTTACATTGCATAAATTTTGTATTGCCAGCTATTTTGTTTGAGTTATCGCAGAAATCGAGTCATTGAAATTCAAGATATCAAAGTTCGACTGTACTTTCACATCTAATTTTTTAAAATGACATTGGCTGTTTTAAAAATCAATTTTCTGTAGTTTGGTTTAAGGAACCATAGCACAACTTCTATTAGTTTCAAAAATATCCCAAACAACTACAAAAAAAAACTTTTTTTATAAAATATAATAGATTATAACATATTCTGTTCTAATCTACGTATCATGTCCCAAATTTGTAGTGTATGTGTTGTTATTTCGCAAAACATAACAGATATTAAAACAGATAACTGGAATATTTCTTAGACCATTTAGTTCTATTGTCAATGTTATTTAAATTGCGGCTCTAGCTTTTCTGGATTTTGAATTATTTTTGAAAAAGTGAAATGGCGTGCATTTTTGAAAATAACTATAGAAAATATGTTAAATTTATTAATTAATTAAAATTCGAGAACAGTTTTGCCAATTTCTTTTATATTCCGTATCAACGTAATTTTTGTGTTGAGCAACTCGTTCCCAATTTTGAAGAATACTAAAAAATTGCAAATTTTGAATTCCATATTTTTAAAAGAAATGATAAGATAAAAGAATAAAAACTAACAAATTAGAGACGATTTTTTTTGAAATCAGGCATTTGAAATTATGGAAAAACGCTGGAGTTTATGATTAATTATTTTGAACAGATGTCGACAATAATTTTAAATTTCCTCGAAAATGGCTCACTTAACGGAATTATATTAAGATTAACCTTCTTAATGGAAAATTAATTGGCATTTAATATTCTTGATCTTTTTCAGTAACATCTAAGCTTAAAAAAGTTTTAAATGAAAATATGTAATCACACATGCACAATCAATGCTTTCTACAATGTTCCATAGTCGGAATTAAGAATTTACCACATTTTAATAACATAAATACACCAGTTTTTATTCCAAAATTCGCACTACTTTTGATGGAAATTTAAAATGAAAATAAAATTGAACTTACCTTCATTATCATCCTGTATCTTAGAAATGTCAGGGCCATACTAATACATAGTCGCTTGGCGAAAGAAGACTCAAGATAGCTTCAACAAAGTATCCCTCAACACTTATTTTGTCATCCTGATTAATAGTCTCGAATCCCCTTGACTGGAATATTAATTAGAGCACTATAAAGAAGGTATTCGCAGCCGCCATTTTTGACCCGTTTCAACTGTTATTATATGTATATGTATTGTTCAGAATTATTGTTGAAAAATTTAGAAGTTTCACGATTTTTATTAATTACATACATTTTTTATGTGCGGTGTAGTGAGACATAATCATTTACAATTTTCAAACAGATAAAAGAAATTTAAGGAATACCTTGTATATGTAGATAAGTTTGACAATTTGGCGGTAAAAATGGCGGGCGCGTATATTTCCTTTTATAGATCTTTACTATCAATAACAAACAAATACTCAGGCATTATTGAATACTAAGGTATACTTAGGGTGCGACTATTAAAATGGCCCTGAGTAAATTGTACTTATTTCCCGATAATTTATTAACCGTATAAATGGAGGATCACAGCTCAAAACCATTTTATATAAATATATATATGTCTATGATCATTGACAGTTCATGACATATATTTATACTGATTTATGCCCATTCCTAACAATTTAAAGTGCATAACCTCAAATTTTATTTATGTTTAAATATTAATTTCTTTTTTTTTATTAATTAATTTAATAGAATTTTCCTTTAAAAATGTCTGTGGTATATGGAAAAATTGTGTCATTGATTATAATGGAAAGATTTGGTTTAGTATTAGCAAAGGTGGCCTCATTTTTATTTAAAACTCCGGACAGTCCTTTGCTTTTTATAAAAAGGGGTACAGAATTGCCTCTTTCAAAGGTAAGATTATATATATATAAAAGTAACAAGTTTGTACAAGATATAAAATTCGTTTAAGATTAAAGAGTCTCTATGCATTCTCATTAAACATGGTTTAGTAACGTTTAGACCAAATAAGAATGAAAATTTAGCCAATTACTCTTTGGATTCGAATAAGGTGCTCCTGATGCTACGCTACCCAAAATATTTGAATTTCGTTAAGAAACAATTTGGTGATGAGTCTGAAATAATTATCGAAGAGGTGTTATTAAGAGGTTTGAAATACTGACAGTTACGAATATTTTTATATTTATTTTGTTTAGGTTACCTACCAGCATCTGAATTAATATTAAAAGTATATGATAGAATGTCGAAAAACTGCAATAAGCCTCCCTCTCTTAGTATTATAAAAGACAAATTGGTTTATTTAATTACCTCAAAATATTTAAAAAGAATTCCTTCGGCTGAAAACAAACCTGTGCCTAATCTAGTTCAAAATGAAACTATGATGCATGTTTTACCACCTATTGAGCTGAAGACGTTAATTACTTATCAAAATGACCAGAGAACCGTGTTACCAGGTATAATTTTTGCTATTTATAAAAACATATTAAAGATTTTTCTTTTTCTAGATAAGAATATTTATTGGACTGTGAATTTTGAAAGATTCCATCAAGACATGAGGGATAAAATTGTTGTAGCAGCTTTTGAAAGGAAATTTGATGAACATGCTGCAGAAATCATCAAGTTAAGACTATATTTGAGTGAAGACTCTCGTTGATATGTCTTTATTTCAGGTTGTTTTTAAGGCAAATGTATGTTCGAACAGAGCCGTGGTCTGATATTTCTAATCCAATCCCTGCTATGGAAGTTAAAGATATTTTAAAAAGACAAGCCAACAGCTCTGTTGCGTTGGCATTTTTTGATCAATATCTTACAGTAATGGGTTAGTTCGGACCTTTAAGTTGATTAAACATTTTGATTATTTTTTTAATTGTAGAACAAGACAACAGTAGGTTGTTGAGAAAGGCTGGCGAAGCTAGTGGTGGATCATATCAGATTCATTTAAAAGAAACATTTACTCAGTTGGTTTGGAATCTTATTGAACAAGTTATTTTGGAGAAACATGACACTAAAGCAGCCAGAATATTTAGGCAAGGTGTTGCTAATTTTGGTATTTTAATTACCTTTTTAAAGATTATTCTTTAGGTTGGTGAAGCTGAAGCCTTATATTGAACCTGATCGAATTCAACAGTTGGCAATGATTCCCGCTAAGGATGCTAAAAAATTATCTTACCAACTTTATGAAGAAAATTTTTTTAGAATTCAAGTAAGATAACATTATAAAATAATAATTTGAAAAAAAATCTTTGCAGGAATTGAGGAAAACTCCTACAGTTAGCGGTCCAGTTAAAAATTTTACCTTATTTCATATAGAACTGGACAATGTAGTTAGGATGCTTTTAGAAATGTGCTACAAAACACTATTTAATCACATTACTAGGAGGAACCATGAGAGAGAGCTAAACACAAGAATAATAGACAAAAAACAGAGAGTAGACACTATATTGATGGGCATGAAAAGTCAAGGAGCTACCCCTGAACAAATAGCTGATGTATTTTATTTGCACTTGGAATTTATTGCCATTTCCACTAAAATATGTATTTCATTTTTAGATCGAGGAATTGATTACTCCACCAGAAAGAGTTGTTCTTGATAATATCGATAAGATAATGAAAAAATTAAATACTGTAGAATTAGAGGTGGATGACACGATTTTCATGTTGCAAGTGTTTTTGATGTATCAACAATAGGTTAATAAATAGAAAAAATATAATTGTTAATTTCAGGTTTATAAAAGATTGCGATGAATACGCTACACAACGTACATCTTCGCGGTAAAGTGAGAGAAAGATTTTATTTAAATGTCCACATTTACACAAATTTTTGTAAATGCACCAAATTTACTAACTTAACTTTTATTGTGACGTACTCAGCACATATTTTTAATTGTGAATGTGCCTTCAATCAGATAAAATTTTCGAACAAATGCAAAAATCTACACTTATTTTCTCATAAAATTTATTACATTATTTGATTGAAACGCCCTATCTTTAATTTATTTTCAAAGGGATTTATAGATGATTCATTGCATGTCGACACAATTAAAATGATATGAGATGAAAAATTGTGAACATTTAGCACGTTAACCTGATGTTAACAATCCATTGGATCGTCTATGGCCTTCTTAGCAATAAAAAGGTTAAAATATACATGTTGGCCAGAAATTCATATTAAATTACATTGACAGCTCGCCAATAACCTTTCGGCATTTGCCGAGAAATCTGGAACTTGCAAGCATGTTGACCAACCTCCATTTCAATTGCACAAGGGAACTTGTTGCCAGTTATGTTGCTTAATTGTTCTAGTTTATTGACATTTAATATGGGCGTTAAAGGGTTAAGAATAGGTTACTCTACAGTGATAGGCAACTAAACATACTTAAAACTTCTATTATGTTGTAGTAGTTCTTCGATTCTATTATTTTAGTTTTTAAATCTAATTATGGCAGCTTTTGACAATTCAATTAAACATGAAGATTTAGTTTTTTTATAAGAAGTTGGGTATTGCTTGACTGACAAATATTTCTAAATCTTATGACGTAATAATGACTTTTACATCTGTCGATTTAGTTTGTCAAAAATGACTTGACATTTCTGACAATCACGTGACACGATCGACATTGGAGAATAGAGAGGTTTGAAGCCACGAGGTTTCCATTTCTCCAAAAAAAACCAAACTATTATTTGCCGGCCCAAAAAGTGGAAAGTTTAGTGAAAATTTACGATGCCCTCGAGCAATCCTCTGCCGCCAAAAGAAAATGCTTTATTTAAACGAATCTTGGTTAGTAATGGGACTCAGTTGGGGAGATCAGAATGCATCACCTTAAATGGGAGATTTACACAAAAGTTTTTTTTATAAGTGATTATGACTATTGAAGAGGAATTTTAAAAGTTGTCTGTGCCGATTACTTTGGTCTGAATGAACCCTTAATTTTTTAACAACTCATATAGTATAGTTTTTCCCACGCCTGTTTATGAGAGTTACATTTTTTTCGTTTAATGTACCGCTATTACAAGGTTATAATTTCACCTTTTAAAATCTATTTTAGAAAAGCTACGAACACAAACAGTACAAAAATGGGTTGAAATTTGCCAAACAAATATTATCCAATCCAAAATATCAGGAACATGGAGGTTAGTGAATTTAGGATTCTATTCTTTCGAAAATAGAAATAACCTAACTTTTTTGTAGAAACTTTGGCAATGAAAGGCTTAACTCTAAATTGTTTGGGGCGGAAAGAAGAAGCTTATGAATACGTTAGAAGAGGTTTACGAAATGACTTGAAGTCCCATGTATGTTGGCACGTTTATGGTCTATTGCAAAGGTCTGATAAGAAGTACGATGAGGCAATTAAATGTTATCGTAATGCTCTTAAATGGGATAAAGACAATATTCAGATTCTCAGGGATTTATCCTTGTTGCAAATACAAATGCGTGATTTGGAAGGATATAGAGTAAGTTAAAGTTTTTCAAAAATGTTTCACCAAGTTTCACCATTCTTTTAAAGGATACTCGATATCAACTTTTAATGCTTCGGCCGACCCAACGCGCCTCTTGGATAGGTTATGCTGTATCCTTTCACTTGTTAGAAGATTACAAGAATGCCTTAAGTATATTGGACACATTCTTAGATCAACAACAAGTAGGTTTAGTTATACATTTTAAATTTTGACTAATCAGATATATTTCAGAGACTCAATAATTTTGATTATGAACATAGCGAGTTGTTACTTTATCAGAATATGGTTATTCAAGAGTCAGGCGATTTGAAACAAGCTCTAAAACATTTAGAAACATTTTCTGATCAAATCGTGGATAAACTAACATTAAAAGAGAACTTGGCTGATCTAAATCTGAAACTCGAAAATTGGGAACGCTCAGAACAGCTATATGAAGAACTAATCCAGAGAAATCCAGAAAACACTATTTATTATGAAAAGATGATTGAAGCCAAACGACTGACCAAGGATAGTGATATTGTTGAATTTTATTCAAATTATGACATAAAGTTTCCAAGAGCTATGCCACCAAAGAGGTCTAAAAGAAATTTGTAAAATATTAATTATGAAGTTAATTTTTATTAGGTTGTCCTTAAATTATGCTAGTGGAGATCAGTTTAAGGCTCTGGTGGATAAATATATGCAAAAAGCGCTCTCGAAGGGAGTTCCTCCTTTATTCGTGGATTTACGAAGTTTATACAGAGATCAACAAAAAGTACAGATAATACAAGATTTGGCTTTAGGCTATTTAACTTCGCTCAATAAAGTGAACAAATTTAGCGAAACCGAAACATCTAATGGTCCTAAGGAACCTGCTAGTGCCATCTTATGGGTCTATTATTATTTAGCTCAACATTTTGATTATCTCAATCAAACTGAAAAAGCTTTAGAGTATATTGAGACTGCCATCCATCATACTCCCACTTTAATTGAACTTTTTGTCACAAAAGGACGAATTAACAAAGTAAAGTTTTGCCATTTGTAAGGTTTTTTTAATTGATTTTATTTTAGCATGCAGGTGATCCTATTGAGGCTTATCGTTGTCTAGACGAGGCACAAGCAATGGACACTGCTGATAGATATATTAATTCAAAATGTGCCAAATATATGTTGAGGGCAAATTTAATTAAAGAGGTATAGTCTGGGGTAGATGATAAAATAAGTTGACTGAAGTTTGCCAATTGTTTATAGGCAGAGGATACTTGCGCCAAATTTACGCGAGAAGGCGTTTCAGCGATGGAAAATCTTAATGAAATGCAGTGTATGTGGTTTCAGACGGAATGTGCCTTGGCATATCAAAGATTAGGCAAATTTGGTGAAGCTTTGAAAAAATGTCATGAAGTCGATCGGGTAGAGCGGCATTTCAATTTAAAATCAATTTTTTCTGTAAAAATGTTTTTTAGCATTTTTCTGAAATTATTGAAGACCAGTTCGATTTTCATACGTATTGCATGAGAAAAATGACGTTGCGCTCTTACGTAGGTTTATTGCGACTGGAAGACGTTTTGAGGGGACATCCTTTCTATTTTAAAGCAGCAAAGTGTGCGATTGAAGTTTATTTGCATTTGTTTGATTCTCCTTTAAAGAACGAGAACGCTGAACAGGAAATGAATACAGGTTAGTGAGTTTTCATTTATTTATTACAAATACTCTTTATTTTGACCGATAAAGTTATAATTCCTAAAAATAGGAAGTAATTAAACCGTTCTAATTATAATAAATAGCTTTCCGCACTCACAACACTAAATGTGTAATGTAGTCACTGTCAATCTGATCACAGTCTATCACAATTTTAACACAAGATTAAATCTTTATTTTCATATATTTTTTAAGAGGGGATGTATTGGTTAAATTTAAGTCACCCACCTCCATCTTTCTTTTTCTCGAAAAAATACTCGCCTTGCCCTTGGCGTCGTCTTTCGGCTGCCTGAGGCGTTAAAAAATAAAAATGAGCCCCCTCGTCCCCCGGTAACTGATAGTGAATATAACGTTCTCTTCCACCGTCTCGTATTCTAGGCGGAGGCAAGGGTGTAATTGCAATTGCCTTTACTAATTCGGGCCTTACATCTTCGCTCTGTTCTACGTTAATTGGTGGCCGTGGATTGACATAATTGACCTTGACGTCATTTGCCAATGCGGGAGGAGGTAACGATGTAGTGCTACTTTGTAATTTTCTACCAAAAATTGTGAAATATTGTTTTGTATTATCATCAAAGTATCCTTCGTCGGGTTTTGTATAGAAACCCTGATAAACTGGGTTGGGAGTGACTTCGTAGGAAAATTCGGCGATTGGTCGCGAAGGTGTAACCACGACTTCTGGTTCTTCTTCAGGAGGATTATTCTTAACCGGCAAATATCGTAAAGGAGGCGGAGCTTTAGGTAGAAATTGTTGACTTGGTCGTGATGTACTCGTATAAAAACTAGGTTCATCGACATTAAATGGTTGAATTTGTTGATAATTTGGTCTTTGAGTTGGAATGATTTCTATGGCGGGCTGAATTTCGACGCTATATTTTTGAATAGGCTTAAAACCATCATCGTTATCATTCATTAAGGGCGAAGGTCTGAAAATTCCTCCAGTAGGAGGTCGTCTGAAGTTTTGCGCCTCAAAGCTATACTGATAAACTGGTTTCGGCCGATGGGTGGTAGTATAATATTGATGTAATTGGTTTTGAAGCTTAGCAATGTGAATGCTGAAGGTGTTTTGTAGCTTGGGCCTCGTACTTGGAGTTTGTTGAACGTACCGAAACTTTGGTTTCACAGTTTCATAGGGCCGTCTAGTAACATAGATGTACTGAGGCTTTGTTCTTGGAGGCTTCCTTGGAACGTAGTACGGATGCCAATCGTCCAGGTATTCGGGGTTCTCTTTTGGTAGTGGTTCTTCCGTCGTGATAACATTTAAAGCCGGATCAGTCTCTTCGTAGAAGTAGAAGTTAGTTGGAGGTTTTTGAGCTTTCGAACCGTGCGCTGAAAATAATGTTAGTTTACTATTAGCTTAATCACTCCGAATCGGTTTATTGGTACCTGTAGGATATTTTTCGACTTGCGGAGTATTTTGATGGTACTTTAATGGCACCTGAGTGGTAGTGAAAATAGTATTATATTTATTACTTGTTTCCTTATTTGATTTAAAGAATTCTTGAACTTTCTGAACATTTTCTGTATTTTGCACCGGCCGTAAAATGGTCACTGGAGGTTTTCTTCTTGAAGGCGCAGCCGGCAAATAAGTTCTATTCAATTTGTCGACGTGTACGGGAAGAATAGTGATTAATTTTGGTTTTCCCGTGGTGGCAGTGGGACTAGTTTTGGAATTATGGTGACTTGGAGGTCTCTTTGATGTTGCAATTTTTACTGTAACTTGGCTATAGTTTTTCACTACTGATACTCTCGTAGGAATAGTTATTGGTTTGGTCGTCGTGGTAGGATGTCTCGTTGTAATGTAAACTGGTCTGATTGATGATGTAAGTGGTTTTCGAGTGGTTGTGGTTGATGTGTCATCTTCGAGAGGTGCGAAGAATTTCGGTGGAGGCGGTAGAATAATGCCAGGCACCAAAGGACCTGGTGGAACCTAAAAATAAGTGAATTTTGGCGGGAACAATTTTTTATTGGTATTGAACACGTTTTGTTAGTGTTGACTTGGAGACGAAAGAAGAAATGGAAGAAAAAAATTGGTTAGTGTAACTTGTAGTATAGCGGGAGTATTCCGACCAATGCGACAGTATTCCCATAGATTAACCTATAAAATAAGGAAGAAGTTTGTTAATTTAATAAAAAGGAAAGTTAAGTTAACTGTAAGATAAAAAGAGAGAGCAGACGTAATAAAAAGAGTGTCTTACCACACTGCTGTTATCTTTGGGGTAAAAGAAACTGTAGGGCGGTGGATAATAGATCGATGGGTCGTCCTCGTCTAATATTTCTGGACTGGTTTCGTTTCCTAATGGGAAATGAGAGAGGATAACAAGAAATATTTTATGTAACAAACAAATTTGACAGTAAAATTAAGTACTTTATGTCACTAGATGTTATACTTATCCTCGACTACAAAAGTAAATTAAATATGTACTTGTGTTCAAGTTAGCTGAAGTGTAAAACAGTGAAAATAAATATTTTTTAAAATTGATATGAATTTAACACATTTTGAATCGTACCTGGGAAAGTTTCTAAATTCTAGAAAAGTATTCTTTGAGCTAAAAGTTTTAAAAATGTACTGTAGTGTATTACGTATTTGACATCTATTAGATCGTGTAAGTTCTCAGAACACCTATGATTAGTGAAGATGAGATAAATTATGTACAAAGGTCAAACGTACCCTTTGCTATCTGTGACAATGGCGGTAGGATCACCGCCCCAGGTGGTAAACGCTCTAAAGATGGCGGTAAACTGCCGTTCAAAAGGGCTGGGGGGAACGGCAACCCCCCCGGGGGTTCCCCCGATTCAGGTATTCGCATCTCAGTTTGCCCGGTAGTAGGGTGGGCCTTATCGGAATTGGTAGAACCTGATTGGTTATTGACATAAATCATGATGATGAGACGAATAGAGTTAGTTACATTTCTAACAATATTTTGTGGACTGAGAAAAAAGACTCACCGGTTTCCGGAAAATATTGATTTTGTGGGGGGATTTCCCCGTCCCAGTCGGGCGGGGGAGGTAAGGCGTAGGCCGGCGTTTCTGCTGAAGCATTAAGCGTTCGCGAAGAGTTTGTGCCCAGGATTTGAAGGGGCCCGTCGTCGGTAAGCTGGACGGGAAAGGGCGGCGGTACCACCGGATTTTTAGGGATTTTTTACCTAGAAAATAACCAAGAAACCAATATTACAAAATAGTTAAAAGGAAACCCAATTAGGACCTGGTGTAGGGGTGCATTATAATCGTCTATCGGTTGCCAAATTGGACCAATCAAATCTTGTTTCGCATCATCAGGTGGCGGGTAAGTTCCGCCTTTGATTACCAATAAGTGGTTTTCAGCCAACCATATGTCATTCTTCGTTAATCCACCAAGAGTTGCTATATTATCTTTTGGCACCTACAATCCAATATCATTTTATTGGAAATAGTTTTTTCCTGCATATTACCTACTTCTGAATTTGGGGCGTAGCTGATAATTCCCGGTCTCTTCGGAGGTTTCTTAAAGATTTCCTTCTGGATTAGACCGTATTTTCCATCGGCCACCTGTTGCGAGAGAGTTTTCCTATCATCAGAATTTTTAGTATTCTTTTGGTTTTTCGAATTTTCTCCAGCGGCACTAAAGGAATTATAATCGAGTTGAACACTTAAACAACTAAAACTAATATTAGGTCTTTTACCTAGCAATTATAAGCTCTGAATCGTCAGAGTCTATTTGAAATGTCCGTAGATGACCTCCTACGAGTCGATGTAGTTGATTTTTAGATGGTGCAGTTGAGATTAAGGGTAAGATGAGCCAAAGTAAGGTTAAAATGTAAGGCCATTTATGTCGATTTTTCATCTGAAAGTATGTATATGTGTTTTTAGATCAACGGCGAATTATATTTCATTAAGATCGTAAAATCCAGCTGTCGTTTAATCGCCAATTCAAGCGGAATTTTCAATAATTATTTGTTTAATCGACTTTCACGTGGGAAAAGCGTTTTGTCTCAATGCGAATGATTTCAGTCAAGGTTTAGTTTTGTCCGATCAAGACTGTTCTCTTTGAGGTATTAAAAAAATGGTTCGATCACGTTTCCCGGACGCGAAACGCCGTCTATTTAATTTTATTTCATACCAACTTTGCCCATTTCACTTTCATTTATTCGATTTTTTTTCAACGTTCTTTTCAATGGTCGTACCGGTAAAAGCGGCCGCTGTTTGTTTTATGGGCAAGAAACGCGAGCGGACAGTCCGAAATTGCGACATAACGATTAGTTTATACCTTAAATATTAGTTCAACGGATAGACACTACATCCCATATAGATAGTCCCCAAAGGGGTTTTGGATAATCTAATAGTCAATTGTTCTATTGGATTTTTTTTCATTCATATTTATTAGGTACTCAGTAAATATACTGTTTCCGTTTCCTTGACGTTATATTTGTTCGTGATGCTGGGGTATTTTAGACTTGAAAAATGACAGTTCTAATTAAAAATCAAACAAAATATTTGTTTTACCATTTAGAGGCAGTTTTAGCGCGATTAAATGACTACAAGTTATGCAACGATTAAACAATGTAACCGTGTTTCAATTGAAAATTTTCCGCAATGGTTGTAATTAATTTGTTTTCCTGATCGATCGATTGTTTAACGATGACCATCTTATATTTATCTAATGGTTTTGAGGGTTTTTCAAGCGAAAAATGAGACTGATTGATGTTTTTTACTTCGGTGAAAATTTGGCAACAATGTTCCATTCAGCCGTTAAAAATGGTCAATTACATGTCCCAATAACTAAACAAAGGGCCTTTAAACGAAATTTCAACATACAATAATGTAAACAACCAGTTAATAAGAACGTTATGCGTAACTTTATGAAATAATAAAAAC
>JABRWK010000115.1:110626-149882 GCA_013372445.1 Hypothenemus hampei | reverse complement strand
GCATTATAATCGTCTATCGGTTGCCAAATTGGACCAATCAAATCTTGTTTCGCATCATCAGGTGGCGGGTAAGTTCCGCCTTTGATTACCAATAAGTGGTTTTCAGCCAACCATATGTCATTCTTCGTTAATCCACCAAGAGTTGCTATATTATCTTTTGGCACCTACAATCCAATATCATTTTATTGGAAATAGTTTTTTCCTGCATATTACCTACTTCTGAATTTGGGGCGTAGCTGATAATTCCCGGTCTCTTCGGAGGTTTCTTAAAGATTTCCTTCTGGATTAGACCGTATTTTCCATCGGCCACCTGTTGCGAGAGAGTTTTCCTATCATCAGAATTTTTAGTATTCTTTTGGTTTTTCGAATTTTCTCCAGCGGCACTAAAGGAATTATAATCGAGTTGAACACTTAAACAACTAAAACTAATATTAGGTCTTTTACCTAGCAATTATAAGCTCTGAATCGTCAGAGTCTATTTGAAATGTCCGTAGATGACCTCCTACGAGTCGATGTAGTTGATTTTTAGATGGTGCAGTTGAGATTAAGGGTAAGATGAGCCAAAGTAAGGTTAAAATGTAAGGCCATTTATGTCGATTTTTCATCTGAAAGTATGTATATGTGTTTTTAGATCAACGGCGAATTATATTTCATTAAGATCGTAAAATCCAGCTGTCGTTTAATCGCCAATTCAAGCGGAATTTTCAATAATTATTTGTTTAATCGACTTTCACGTGGGAAAAGCGTTTTGTCTCAATGCGAATGATTTCAGTCAAGGTTTAGTTTTGTCCGATCAAGACTGTTCTCTTTGAGGTATTAAAAAAATGGTTCGATCACGTTTCCCGGACGCGAAACGCCGTCTATTTAATTTTATTTCATACCAACTTTGCCCATTTCACTTTCATTTATTCGATTTTTTTTCAACGTTCTTTTCAATGGTCGTACCGGTAAAAGCGGCCGCTGTTTGTTTTATGGGCAAGAAACGCGAGCGGACAGTCCGAAATTGCGACATAACGATTAGTTTATACCTTAAATATTAGTTCAACGGATAGACACTACATCCCATATAGATAGTCCCCAAAGGGGTTTTGGATAATCTAATAGTCAATTGTTCTATTGGATTTTTTTTCATTCATATTTATTAGGTACTCAGTAAATATACTGTTTCCGTTTCCTTGACGTTATATTTGTTCGTGATGCTGGGGTATTTTAGACTTGAAAAATGACAGTTCTAATTAAAAATCAAACAAAATATTTGTTTTACCATTTAGAGGCAGTTTTAGCGCGATTAAATGACTACAAGTTATGCAACGATTAAACAATGTAACCGTGTTTCAATTGAAAATTTTCCGCAATGGTTGTAATTAATTTGTTTTCCTGATCGATCGATTGTTTAACGATGACCATCTTATATTTATCTAATGGTTTTGAGGGTTTTTCAAGCGAAAAATGAGACTGATTGATGTTTTTTACTTCGGTGAAAATTTGGCAACAATGTTCCATTCAGCCGTTAAAAATGGTCAATTACATGTCCCAATAACTAAACAAAGGGCCTTTAAACGAAATTTCAACATACAATAATGTAAACAACCAGTTAATAAGAACGTTATGCGTAACTTTATGAAATAATAAAAACAGGGTAATTAACGATTCCCCGTTTTACAAAATCATAATTTTAATGAAATTTTGTTTTTGTTTGTGGGAGGACTACTGGCAAATTGAACATATAATGTACTAATGTAATGCGTCCTAAATCTTCGAACTGTGGAAAAAAGCCTATAAATTATCGTTACGATATTGCGTTCTAAATAATTTAACACTTTTACTTGTTTTATTTGCATTTTTCTCGCGAATCTGGTGCAATAATCAGACGGTAGCGTTATTTTCAACATTTTTTGAGAGTATTTTGTTTTTCCTTCCTTGTTGTTCAGTATATTAAAATCTGGTCATGAAAAATGATAATTTTCAAATTAAAGAGAAATGAAATATTGTTTTTTTTAAGTAAATAATGTCATTGTTTCTGTAACACGAACGTTGACAATGATCTAAAAACATTTTGCTATATTTAACGCATGTTGTTTAGTAGAGAACTATAAGCACTATTAAGGAAGTAAAACGAAATAAATTTGATTTCCATTATGGATGAACGTCACGCCCACGAGGAAGACTTAATTTTTTTTCGGCGATACTATTTAGAGCGTAACCACAAAATAAAAGTGTATGTGTTGTTTTTTTTATATAATATTTTATGATTAATGAGCCTTCATGCGATTGCGTGTTAAATGAGGATTTTTCCGATTGAATTGGAATTCATAATAAGAAAATTTTTATGATACCTTGATATCATTTATTATCACGAATTTTAAGAAAGGAAAAGTAGTGTGGTTTCGTTGTGCTGTAAATAATAATTGTCTAAACGGTCTGTTTGCCGGTTTAATTCGCGGATAATTATTTTTTTGATTTTTTCTCTCTCTTAATCTCGAGAATCCCGATTAAGAAAGAAATTGCGATAAAATGAACATTACAAAAAATCCCACTTTTTTTTTACAAAAAACACTACCTTTTAAAAAGTTTCATTAAAAATAAATAAAAAAATAAACACCTTGCCCGCACTATGAATCGTCACTAAGAAAGTATAACGTTCTTGCCAAATTCATCACATCACAAATTAAATACCTGAAGATTATTGAAAATATACTCGCGACCACAACAATAAATGAACTTCTGATGCAAACAATTTCGGACCGTTAACGACGGCGACGACGACGCTCTGCTGCCGCTCTTGGTGCTCTCGCTTGTTCGCAAAGCTCGTGCCCCAGGTCCTTCCAGGTCAGGTGGGGCGAGTGAGCGATTTTCAATTGTTTCCAAGTCCGTGTGATCGCAAGTAAACAATTGACAAATGTCGATAGTTAATAAATGATACGTCATAAATCTCTGAAGATGACTTGGAATTAGATTTTTGATTGAGACGAGGTGCGGTTTTACACTTTTTTTCTGATTTTTTTGAGATTTCAAGGTTTCATGTTTACAGCGTAAATATGTGGGTTGGACTGTGTTATTAAGTAGTTAACCACATATGTTTAATGTTGATTGAGGAATTTCTCGTTTAGAAATTGAATCAGTCATGATCAGTGGTCAGTTATTTTTTATGAATGATACTCAGACAATTTTCTAGTACAAAATGACATTCTTATTGTTACTACTACGCGGACCGTCAGACGTTGCTTTCGAAATAAATTGTTTTTATGTCAATTATTACGCCCATGGTAACTTAATGGTTCTGTTATTTCTTGTAGAAAATTGATATTCAGAAAAAATCTTAATACAGGGTGCCACAAATTCGTGTTTATCATATATAGGCATTTCGATAACAATAAGAGATACGAAGTTGCACAATTATTAAAATTTCGACTAATGAGATGAAAAAGCTTTCATGATCATTTATCCATAAGGGATCTGAATAATCGTGTCACCAAATTTAAAAGAACGTTCATAAATTTTCTAAAATCAAAGAAATAATATTAATATTTTGATGTTTGCTTTTTCTAGGTCTAGATAGTAATGATCGTTATACTTTAAATTTTTGTTTTTTTTTGTCTTATTTTTATGATATTTCAAAGAGTAAAAATTTGTTAGTTGTCTTATTGCGGTTGAAATCTTCACACGGTTAAAATTGTTTTTTTAATGTTTCATTATGATTAGTTTTTCTCCCCTATCATTATTTTGAGAGGAAAACAATTCATAATGGGTGATTTAAAACCGATTGATAACTAACTAATTAACATCTAAGGTTGCAGCAATAATCGAAAATGCTTGATCGTACAATTACGTTAACAACATGTTTCGTAAATCAAAATCGACGATTCATTGTAATGTTACGTGTTTGAGAGAAACTGGAATGTATGTGAGGAGATGAGGTCAAGCCAGAAAATGTTCGAGCGGTAGATGATTGATTTATAACGTTGCAAATACTCCTAAATAGGCTTCGAATAGCAGTTCAAATAAGAAATGAACTGAAAGGAAGCTTAAAGAAAAAGGTTTGAAGGTCTAGAGGCTGAAGAAAATTACAGAGATGTCATCGAGTAGCGCCAAATTAGACATGCTACTAATTGGCTAAAGTTTTATTTACAGATGAGAGCCGTTTTCGAAAAAATTGAATTTATGGTAGGAAAAAAATTGTATCGTCGTCTAGAACGATATAATGTCTCTTTAATGGAAGTTCAATTATGGTGCGAGGTGGTATATGTTTATGAGCACGTACGGCTTTGGTAGTATGAATTTTCTGGTTTGTGTATTAGATTCTAATAAAATAAATAATATCTCGTATTATTAGAAAAAAAATTCCACGCAGATTTCAAATCTATAAACATTCAACATGGCTCCGATCATAAAATAAAAAGTTGCTATCATTGTCTCAAATTAATAAAGCTGAGGAAAAACTAATTACAATGCTGATAAGTTCTCACAAAAGTGCTTTAAGAATATTTTAATTTCGGTCATTTAATCGGTCTATTTGTCTCGAACTAATTAAAATAAAAAATTGTTCTTTCAGCATTTTGTTGAGCATGAAATTCCTCAGGTTTATTTAATCAATTTCCTATCTCGTACCGTGTCCGAGATCTTCATACTTAGACACGAATTTATGGTACCCATGGCATTGGTAAATAATTCCATCTATTTCACACTTATCAAGTATAAAAATTTTTATTTCTATTATTATCGTAATTATTTGAATTACTATTAATAGATTCTCGTGGTAGCAAGCCAATATTAAGAAGCAATATGATATTTCTTATACAAGAATAAGGAAAATCCGTCGATAAAGTAAAGGACTGGATTGTTTATCTAAATTATGAAAAACCATTTTAATTTGTCTACATTTTGGATTTGTGTGTTTGATTTTATATCTGTTGATTTTACGATTTATTCAATTACAAAGTGTTAGTAGTAGCATCTTCATGATAACTGATGGGAAACTTTCGCAGATGAAAAGCGAGCACCGATAAAAACATTGTGTTAAATTTGTGCTAGAATTTGAGACTAATCGAATTTGTTTTCTAAATCGAATTATCACTGTAGACGAAACCTAGACACATTTTTATTATCTACATATAGTCTGAACAACAATCAATAGAATGGGAGCATTTCGTAATTTGATGGAACACCCCTCTTATTCACCTGATTTAGCTCATTCTTTCTCACTTAATCATTGCAAGATCTTTTGTATGGAGCGTATTGAATTAACTAGAAATAATGTAATAATAAAACATTTTTAATTCAAACATTTCAATTCTATCGTAAGCTAAGCATAGCTTTTCGTATATTATATTTCTAAGGCTAAACTAGATTACATTTAAAGTACAGAATTGTCGTTGCCTTACGAAATTATATATGTAAGTGATTTTTAATTAATTCCTCGGGCTAAAAGGCAAATTTTTATATAAAAAATAATTAATAGCGTATAAATCGTTTGAATGCTGGCAAATTTTCTGTTAATGATTTATTGTGCTGTTGTTAATGATTGATATTGTTTGATTTAAAGGTTTTCGAGATACCCCAATTACACTTTAATAACGTTTCGATATGGGAAAATTATTAAATTAAAATTCAAAAATAATATGTACTAAATTTACATTAGTGCCTAGCTCTCCTCCTACTCATGCCATATTAAGAATAAATATATTTTGCTGTATTTTTTTTTACATAATTTGGCAATAATATAATCTTTGAAGGTTGCTACCTTAATAGACGTATTTTCGTAGCCAAAAAGCAGTTTTGTCATCAGATATGACGAAAAAATCCCTCGTTTCATACGTAAGAATGGATTATGTGGCGTGTGATTGACCTTGCTTAATTAATTCCTAAAGAAACAACAACCACAACAGCAGAAATAGAAGAATTGTGGCACGATTTGCATTGTAATGAATGGAATCTTCTCGCTCTCACACTCACGAGGATGAGGGATCGATGTGACTCCTTTACGCAAAATTGTACAAAAGAATTGTGAATATTATTATTATAAGTAAATTAATTAATTCATCTCGAAAGTGAAAAGCATTAGAAACTTGCACTTTCCACTTGCTATGTGAACAATTCCTTGGTTTTTCTTTTTGATAAAAATATAAACTTATTCGAATTTATGTAAAACGATGTTAATAATCTTGAGACCGGTTCACAAATAAAAAAAATCAGTTAGAGTGAACGTAAAATAATTATTTTTCGTCGTTACGACATCAGAATTTAAAATGAAAGTGAGAAAGAGCCGAGATTGATATCTTAAGGGCCTCAAAATGTTTTCTAGTTGTATCTCGTTTCGATTTTGCAAATATTCCTCCTGGTTACACATAAGAACGTAAATCTACACATGCGATTCGATCAAGGCTTGATATGATAATTAACCTTAAGGCCACTTTCCACCTTGAACTATATATCCGGTGTCACGTGTGTACAACGCCCACGAATCCGAACTACATAAATATGATTATTTTTATAAAAAAAACTATATGAGTTTCTTACTGGAACAGTGAGATAAAAGTAACAGAGACATCACCCAAGGTGAAATCGTACTAACGCGCTTTTCTATTGTCAAATAACCTTAAAATGCACTGTATAATACAGTATAGACCAGATGCCATATAAATATGAGATCTCCAAATATGGCAGGGAACGGTCAAGTTTGATGTGAAAATGTGTTAATGCTCAACCGGAAATGATATAGGAGTAACAAATACATATTTCAAAATTTATCCATGTATGTTAAGCACTGTCTTTGCATTTGTTTTATTATTTAAAAATTTTTGTTGTTAAATTTTCGAAAGTCGAATTCAAAACCAGAGAATTTTTAAGAAGAGCTTGTTTTGAATATTTGGGGTTATTGGTTTTGAAATTAAAAAATAATAGAATTTTTTTAAATTAATTTTAATAAAATACGTTAAAATTTCAAATCGAAACTAGCTCAGTTAAAAAAGGAGATTTTGAACGAAGTAAATTAAAATAGATAATCAAGTTGTGTGATCCCGGCACCAATCATTTTGAGCCTATTTACTTTCAATAAACTAGTTTAGTTTTTTGTGTAAGTATTCCGTAGTCAATGGTAGTAATTTGTTTGCATTGTAACGTCCTGATTCCGATTATGAGGTTTCCTGACAACCATTGGAGGGGTGCAGGAATGCTGATGTTGTTCTGCTGCTTAAAATGCGTTTGAAGTTAACCTTGACTTCCCTTAAAAAGATAGATTCTTCAGATTTTCTTTCTTTCTTGTGGAACCAGCCGCTTTAGGCTTGTTGCCATGAATCTTCTGTTATTCAGAAACTCAGATTCAAGTAGCAGTCTGAAAACGTTGTAACTTATCGAGCACCTAATATTATCGTAAAACAAAGAAAACTGCATACTAACATTTGGGATATCAATAATTTCTTGTCTACACAGCTTGCTTTTTTTTCTTGGGAACGTTTTGACCATCAGTTTTTTCGATATACTTCAGAGATATGTACTCGAAACTACTAATAAACTTTTATTTTTGATAAATTAATTAGACATGCTAGAGCGTAATCGTTATTTTTGAGCAAAATTAATAGGAATTGTTGTATTTTCATACCTAGTTAGCAGTTAATTTTATTAAATAATACACCTTCTGACCCAAAAATGTCATATTTCTACGATTTCGTTCGAAATATAAATGATTTTATTTGTTTTACGTACATAAAATCGTTCATATTTCGATCGTTATTTTCCAGCAAAATTAATAGGGATTCATATATTTCCACATCGAGTTAACAGCAGTTTTATTAAATAGTGCATTTCTTACCCAAAAATGTCATATTAATTTTTATATTTGAGATAACTCCTTATATAGTAATGCAAATACCAAATATTACTATAAAGCCATATGCATATTACTCAAACAAAAATTGAAACTTCGCCTACTCCAAACTCTAAGGCAATTTCGTCAAAAACTTGCATTTTCATAATACTGTTTAAAAATTCATCACATGGAATGCCATAAATGCTTCCGCCTACCTGTTGGGTAATCTTTTGAAGGTATTTATAATCCTACCAGACCCATGGTAGTACCACTCTTGTTTCTACCAACGCAAAAAGCCGCTTAGTCATTATTCAAACATTGTCATATTGTTGCTATTGTTCAAAATATAACGTATATTTATGCAACCACAATTAGAAGGATGCATAGTTCGGTACCCTGTCATATGGGATGACAATGGTACTACAATTAAAGCCCACGTGTCGGCTTGTAAAACACGACCGTCTAACACCGATTGCGCTATTAATTTGATTGTATTTAAATGGAGCTTTAAACTTTTTTTCGATTACGGAAATATATTCGTTTCTACAGTTCGAACAAAGAAAATTTCATTCGACCTTATTTTAGGCGTGGCTCTTTCGGTTCCTGACGTAATCATAGTAGAAAGGAAAAGGTACACAAGACAGGCGGCCGGCCGTTACATTGGGTACTGTTTAACGTAACGTTTTTACCATTATTTATTATTATTTTGTGGCTAGATTTTACGGGTCTTTCAGGAATTCGGTACAAGGTTCAAGATGAATGGATACCACTAGCATGGGTGGTGGGGATGCCCCAGCTGTGTGACCCTTTTATTCTTGACACGGCAGGTTGCATAATCTTTTAATACTAGCCAGTGTATGACATTTCGGCATGTGAATGACAGGTTAAATATCAATCGTGAATAGGTGGAAAATGCGCACCTTAAAAGGTTAATCACTAGGGAATGTTACTGTCCTTTAGGATGCTGTTAGAGATAAGAACAATGATGTGACCGCGATGATATTTGCCTTTGTCTTGAATATTTATTGTTCGCATATAATCAGTGTGAATGATGTTGATAAATATTTCTTTTTAATAATAAAAATTATCCTAGGTTGATTCAGATGCGCTTTCTTTTGTCGTCTGTTGGAGGAAAGTGGAGCGGTTTTAAATTTCGCATTTATTAATTATGAGAAAACGAGAGCGCTTTTTCTCATCATTGTCAAGTTCAATGGCGTTGAACGGACGCCTCTCTTCGATTTACAAGAGGAACGTGTTCAATAACGATAGCGAAAATCTTCGATACAAAATCTACAATTTTACCTGTATTGTAATTTCAGTCTCCCATTAGAATGTATCTTGAAAACCACGCCTTTTAAAGGTTACTCATTTTTTATTCGTTACAATTAGACTACAGATAAGCTAACCACCGTTATGTTATTGCCTTTTGCCCAATAATAAAGACCTTTGTTTAAAACAATCACGTTTTAGGTAAATTACCTTTCCCAGTTTTTATTGACAAATAAAGCCTCGAGGAAATGTGTGTGGCGAGGTCGAAAACGTCCATCTTAATTAATTTTTATGATGGTCGTTATTCACGTTTTCTTAAAAAAAGCGTAACAACTGGACTTGCAGTTTTCTTGTGCATTTCACTCTAAAATAAATGACATTCCTTTCTGTAAGATTTCATTATAAAAAGGTAGATAATTAATAATGGTTGAGTTTCTTACTAGATTTAATATGTTACTTTAGAAAATAGTGGCTGATAGGAAGTTGTTGTAACTGTCAAGTTTTTAAAAGTATACAACTTTTCTTAATTGATAAAAATAACATTTCTGCTTACTACTAAAAATCTAACACTTTCGTATTGTCGCCACTGCTGGTGCTTTACAGTTGCTGCTAACAGGAAAGGTGTGGTAAAAGGCTCGGTGTCTGTCGAATTGCATCTTGTTATTATCAAGGTTTTCTCCTAGAATATATATACTTTTAGAAAAAAATATGCTTAATTTTTTTAATGATTTTTTCTTTTCGTTTCAGGTACGTAAAGAGGATATTATGGTATAATAATTTAAAATTCGTTGTCACTAAAACCCGCCGAACCGTTGATAATGTATGTAAGTGGAGTAAAAGTACCTAGTCAGGCTGGCGTAGTCGTTGTGGGTGCGTAATTATTGTTCGGACCTGGTGCAATTTACGGGTGCCACGCCCCATGACTATTTTATTATTACGTCTTTGCGATTGCACCAGGCTGGTTAATAAATTGGTTGTCGTCTGGAAACTTATTTAATGCTGAACCAACAAATAGAAAGATTTTAAATAGCAATATGAGCCAATAAGATTAAAATATAGTTGGCGCGCAATCACCAATATGTCCAGATAGTTTGCTCAGTCATTTTGTTTAAACCTTAAATATAATGATTTTTTTATATGGGTAATTCAACAATTGAACCATGGTATTCCCAAAGGGTCTAAGTGTCAATTTTTTTTATTAGAAACTGATGAAAATGCTTTGTGAGTAAAAGTGAAATTTTTAGATAGCGTCATCTGTTGCTCAAAAAAAAAAATATTTCTGTTAGGAATTTGGTTTTATAGTCCGTTTACATCTTTAGATTTTTTGTTTCGATATTTTATTATAGGTATTTATTTTACATGAAAATAGGACGTGTCAACCATTCGATTCCGGAATCGAAACAAAAAATCTAATAATGTAAACAGGCTTTTAGGATCTCTTTTAAAACTTGAAGCATGGCACACAGACCCTGTTTATGGAAAAAACAAATTTTGTTGAAAATGGCACTTATTTGTGAAAACCTTTGGGAATACCATGCTTCAATTCTTGAATAAATCTTTAATCACGAAATAACTGAAAATAATATTCTGATCAATTTGTTTATTACTGATTTATATTTGAGATTTTAATATTGAGAAATGAGAAATGAAACTTTTTACAGTTTAAATTGCTTTATTTCTAAAATCACTTTCATAACGTATGTTACGGGCGTAAGAAAATTTTTTGTAAAACTAAATTACATACACGGTATCGACAAAAAAGACATTGCTTATTTCTTTAAGGGGAGTCACAATTTTTCGGTTTTGTTGATAAATTTTCCATACACAATCATAACACCTTTTAGCCAGAATACCGCTGATACCGTTTTGATTTTTTTTTAAATTAAAACTTGATTATTTTAATTTGCAATGAGCGTTCCACTTTTTCTATATTTTAATTGTCTATTTTATAATCTTCATTATGTAGGTGCACTTCCTAAATTTAACCTAGTTCTTAGGCATTTATATTGTTTTGAAACTTATAAAATATAACTAGTGGCTTTTCCTCTTGCTCATATTATACCAGGAAAGTTCTTTGACAAAATAAAAAAAAAACATTCGGAGAGTGTCACTTGTTGGTTGACAAAGCGTTCTGAAAGGTATAAAAATCTATGTATATCATCCCAGTAATCCAATTTTATATTATGTCTTGAATAAACGTATTATTTTTTCTTATAGTTACCAAATAACATTCTATAACACTATAATATTATTCTTTCTATTCCGCAAGGTGGTGGAATAAATATTCCTAAAACTGTTATTTTTCGCTTCGTTGTTTGAGCAGACCCAAGTTTGATGAATTTTTAAAAATACTTCTAGTCATCATAATTTAAAAATTGAAACGCCAAAATAATCATAACTGAATCTAGTTTCACGATATACCATGATCAGAATAACGATTTTTTTAAATCTGAAAAAGTTGTGACCCCTTAAGTTAATATTGATTCCAGCATTGGCTTCTGACATATCTATCATTGAATACTGCTCTTTTCATTTGTTCAAATTTATTTTGTATTTTTTATTTTGTAAGCAAATCTTTCTTTCTTTGACGATATTATGTAATTGTGTAATGTATATTCACAGGGAACTCCTTCATCACCTAATTTGCAACGTAAAAAAACAATGGGGTAAAGGGGTTTTCAGAATGATGTTTAAAATCTTAAAAAAAAATCAGGAACACTTTAAATTAATTGATGTGTTGCAGCATTTCCTTTTAATAAACTTATAGAAGTATAACTGTTATTAAATTCGTGCAGGAAATTTGAATTTCCTAACCCTGTAAAGGGTATTTTCATTAAAAAAGTGATATTTACTATAATGTTGATTAAAATTGAGTCGTAAAATTCCATTTCATTCTCCAAGTTCGAATAAAAATAGTCAATAAATTTTCAAATAAAATGTCTATACTATTGGCAGTAGAACTCTGTCATTTGAATAAAGATAATTTTAAGTTGAATATTAACCCAATTAAAGGATTTTCTATGAATAGTTACTTTAATTGAATATTTTACTCTATAAAAATGCCTAAAAATTGAGTATAGTTTAGAGAAAGGGATTTATATAATCTTATCCTCCTACAAGTAACAATTGTAGTTGAATTAAAATAAAATTTAAATTACCATATGTTTAGCAAATTGATAGTTTAATTATAAATTGATGTGTTCAACGGATTCCAATTAGCTTATTACATTTATTTCGACTTTTTATATAACGATTTCTCCCTATAGCGAGTTTAATTACACCGAATTAAAACATTCCTTCGGCACTCCGTGAATTTCGGTGTTGAAAAATGACTAGCAATATTTCATCAGGTGATTTAATCGGAATTTAGATCACGTTTCAATTATTATAATCATTTCTATGACGATGTAAATATTTATTATTTGATTTAAAGGTGCGTTTCCGGTTTGTTTAGCGGTGTTACATTTTTTTTCGGGCGGCTTTTCATTTAATTAATGAACTATTTGGGTACATTGCCGTCGTAAAATAAGTCATTACTTGCGAAACGACCCATAAGGAAGCATTATTATTTATGGTTTTATTATATTTTCGAACGGAATTAACAGATTAATTGATTAAAAGAATAAAACTTATTAAAAAAGTATTTAATTTAATGAACACCAATGTTGAATTTTCTTTTAATTTTTGAAAGGAATATTGTGCCAAAAACATTTAAAGGCGGTATTCCCCTAATCTTCATTTTCATTTGTTGACGACGCAGTCTTTTTTCGGTGTAAATTGGAGACTAGGGATAGAATTCATTTAATATTCCAGATTTAAGCCTCCTAAATTGCTCGAAATGATCTTTTCTGGGTTCAGAGCTTTAGCGTTAAGGTTATTTACCTATAAAATTCGATTCATTCAAATTTAATTTTTGAATTGCATACTCTTATTTAAAAAAATACCTTATCTGCAGTGTATTTCACCACTCGAATAGTGCCATCAGGTTCTTGTATGGAGTACTCGCCCCTTATAACATCTCCATGTTCTTTTTTATCTCCATTTTTTTTATCGCTTAACCCATATCTAAAAGTTGGAGGGGTATAAAAATCCATGGATCTACCTAATCCTGAAATATTTATAGTAATAACTGTAATGTTTTAATGGACAAGAACTTACCGATAGAAGGTGTTTTAAGTGAAGCTAATGAACTAGATAGTTGAGAATTCATTGAAAGCGGCTTAATACCACCCAAAGCCAGTCCACTACTCAAAACTGGACCTCCAATTAGGCCACTACCAATGGACGAGGATAATCCTAGCCCATTATCCATACCTAAACCACTAGACACAAAATTAAGAGGACCTCCATATACAATGCCTATAAGCAGGCTGAGAGATAACAGACACCCTTTAATAATATCAATCATACTGATTGATCCTGGTTCGAATAAATTTAAAGGTTTACTGATAGGGTACCATTGTAAAACAACTGATTTTATACTGGTGAACGTTTAATGGAAAAATGCAAGAGGAACCTCGGCGAGGATCGATTAGGCCCACTGTATGCAACTGATTTCATTGTCAGGGTGGCTGTTTTTTCCGCTCGATGAAGTGTGCTGTAAATGATTAGATATCGACCGCAACGATTTAGAATCAACGAACTTGTGTTTTACTTGGATAGCGTTACGTTTGCGATCACCACCTATTGGACTGACGAAAAGCCGGACGACTCTGGTTTAAATGGAAATTGCGACAGATTCCGACCCGAAAAATTGAGTTCCAAACGTTTAACTGTTTATAGAGGAGGCATTTTTGCGCAAAATGCGTTACGTTACGCTTAAATTTAATAAAAACAACAATAAAAAATACTTAATATAGCAATAATTTGGGGACACTGCATTGACCATACCTACATATTTACTCATAATAGGTATATTACCTATTAATGGATGAAAGTTCATCAACGAATGGTTAGCGTTTTAGTCAAATAACCGTAGCATCACTCGAGTTTCTAGACTGATGGGTCCCAAGTTACGTATGTAATTTTTCATAAAACTCGTATCTTAAATTTAATTTATTTTTGTTAATTACAATAAAAATGTATTGGGTTGAATTTTTTAGGAGTAGTTAATAATTATCTTTTTTTTTGTTTTGGATTAGTTAATAATGAAACAGAGAGAAAACGAGAGAAATTTTTTAACGAAATGATAACTTCTCGTGAAATGAAAACTCTTCTAGTTTAAACACTATGATAGATCGGGTCTGGGAAAAGACGTTTATGACAAATTAAATCAGAAAAGAAACAGTTCGAACCCATTTAACAGGGATTAAAAGTTGAATTTTATAAAATATAATTATTTACATAATGTCTTGCTAAGTATTAACTTGTCATAATTTAATTAAAACTAAAATGTATGCCTGTTGCTTAGAAATGATTTAAATGTTTCATTCATAGTACTGATTAATTTCTTGTCTGCTAATTAATAATTAAACTGCGACAGGAAAAAATCATTTTATTTTTAATTAAGGTCGTTATTTGAAATGTATAAGTTCAAATAGTATTTTTTGATCAAAAAGTGGAAAATTTCTTAAATGGTTAAAGATTCAATTTTAAATAAAATAGAATAATTTGTTTAAAATAATGAAGCTGCAACTCGTACAAGGTTTATCGTAAACCATATATAATCTAAAATGTTCTTAGATTATAGAGCTGGAAAATTACTTCTCTTTAGACTTTCTCGGTATGATTAAGACACGCGCTTTCTTTTTTTTTATTTAAAAACATAAGAATACCAGTTTCCCTTTACGTTTTAGTGGGGCATTCTGTACAGGTATAAATAGAAATATATGTATGTATATTAAAAAAAGTTAGCCGTGATAAACGAGTAAAATTTTATGAGAAAACTCATTCGATTTTATTGTTATTTGTGTTTGAAATTTTTTTAATTTATTTTTCATATCTCAAAGCCTGGTCTCTATCTTCCTAAAACTATGATTAAATGAATAATGATTAAATGTGAAACGTTCATCTGTTCGTTTAGAAAAATAGAAGCTGGAGATTTTATAAAAGAAGCAGACTTTTACTACATTATTTTTAGAATTAACAAATTTTTCGAGACCAAATATTCACTACTATTTTAAATAATACTTTTATATCACTTTTTTTTAAAGAGAAATTTAAATAGTTAAACCTTTCTAGATGAAACAATGAAAATTTTGGAAGATTTATCACTTCTTATTTTAACTAGAACGCAGTCCTGAAGAATGGTTTGTACTTGTACTTTGACAATGGATGCATATAACGCATTGTTGAATAATCCCCTAAGCCTTCTGATCTAACTTTCTTTAATGTTTCAATGTGGGGTATCACTTATAAGAAAATCTACAGGGTGTTTCCTAACCCATGGATAGTAAACAAATTAGAAGTAGTAGACGAAAAAATATTCCTTATGACTATGATAAATACACTACACTGTTTATAAACTCTATCACATATTATAAAGTCGTTGTATTTAATGGATCAAATGCAAATTAAGCTACGTGTTCATTGGGTTATGCTATGTTTCCCGAAAAAACTGTCACAAAATATTCAAATTTAATAAAATAGTTAATTTCAAAATGAGTCCAGGCTCAATTAATACGCAAAAATTGGATTAACGTATCGCCGGTTCATTAGACCGAATAACCCAGTAATTTTTACATTGTCACAATTAGAATCCGCATAAAACATGTCCTACTTATAAAATATAGTTTTTTTTTCGAAAATTAAAGTGGTCACTTTGCCAAAAACTTGATAAAAAACCATTTAATTTGTGAGGTTCAATGTTTTGTATGTTTTCCTTTTGGGATTGGACGAATTGAATAAGGTAGTATAAAACTTTTGCAGTGAAAATTTAAAAAAATATAAGTTTTTAAAAAATGGAACACGGGCTGTATCATTTTATAGGCTATATGAGAAAAAGATTTATTTTAATATTTCGTTGAATATATGTGGAGTACTTAAATTATGTAACCTACAAAGTCTACTCTCAGATTCACTGAATATTTATATAGAATGTTTGAAAATTGTACCGCCAAAACACTATGGATAAATAAATACGTACAAAATAAGTACAATTTGTCTAATAAAGTATTATACTGAGATCTGTAACTTCTGAAATATAATATAATGTTATGGACATTAAAAAATAACTGTATTCTGTTATGGTTAATTTTTTTTTTAATTAAAAAATTATATCAAAACTATTTTTAAATGACAACTGATATTCTTATGTCTTTAAATGCCATAAATTCAAAGGATGCAATCAGATTTCAGTACCTTGTAAAATACTATTTTTGTTTATAACTTTTTTGATGTTAAGTTTTTTCTGCTAAAAAGATTCCTAAGTATTATAATAAAAGGCAGTCAATTTTGGATGAAAAGCTACTCTTAGTAAAATTCACTAACGTTAACCGTTTTTGTGTCACTTGTCGCGATGTATTAAAGAAAAGATTAAGCATGTATGAAAATTCCAACCTTAACAGACAGGTCCGTTGTAAGAAATTCGACACCCGCAAGCTAACAAAGTAAAATGCTACCCCTAGGAGGCAGGCCCTGTTTAACATTTTGTATCTTAAGAAAGATGGATGGTAGATTTATATTTCCGCAATATAGAGCGTCTTGTTATATTATTACGTAATCTAAATATAATTGTTTTGGAATCGCCCTCAAAAGGTCCAAGCCTAAATATAATAGAAATAGAGATGCATATAAAAAAAATATTTACGTAAAAATCTATCAAGAACTGTTAACAACTGAAGACCAAATTATAGAAAATATGAAACCCTTTTTAAAACGCATATTGATAAAATTTAGCTAATGGTATATGTATACATATTAACCTATTAGCACCCAGGGTACTCATTTGAGTACAACTACAAGAAGTTATGTTGAGACATCTACAATTATGTAGATGTGCCAACATGACTTCTATAATAGTATATAGTAGTATATAGTAGCTATATTCAAACGAGTACGCTGGGCGCAAAGAGGTTAAAGAGTTAAATTGTAAATATTGATAATTCAATTAATAAATAAAAATGATAGTGTTCCATACATTCCTACGTGTAGAATACCATCGAGATTTCTGAATTATTGTCAACGAAATTTGTTGCTATATGTTTAAATTAATTTGGTTTAAACATTAAAAATAAAAATTACGGTCTCTTTTATGATTTATAAATAATCACAAAAGAGATAAATTTTAAAAATAAAATAAAATTTAATTAGTTAATTATATAAAATCAGTTTCCATTTTCACTTCAACTACTTGAATTAATTAGTTACTATGTACGTTCTTAATTAAATTTCTGCGACAAATTACTATTGAAGATTTAAATAATATATAATTCATGAATATTTAAAGGTTCATAGTAGGTTTAATTTTGATTTAATTTAACACGCAAGTTAATTCGGATTTTCTGAATAATTCGATTAATTTAAAAAATGTAATAAGAACATATTAATTTTTAAAATTTATTGATTTTTCCAATATTAATAGAAAAAACAAAAAATACATCTATTAAATACACTATTTGTTTTCATCCCCACTTATAACTATTTACAAATTTATTTATAACAATTTCACTAATATTTCTTGATTTGAATTTTCACCTGTTGAGCGTGATCGTCCAATTTTTTTACTTTCACCTCCCTGTCCTTTTCGCCCCAAATGTATTCTTGTTCTACGGTATGTCCGTCTCGTTTTTCAGCCCTTTCTTTTTTGTCTTTCGTATGCGGATCTTCGACTCCATACTTAAACTCGTATTTTGGATACGCATAAAAATCGTATGTTTTATATTCAAGAGCGTACGCGCACACCATCACAGTGGCCAGCAGTAATAGAGATATTTTAAGGGACATTTTTCAGATAGGGAAAGATTTATAACTGAACCTCTTGCTCTCTGTTCTCAATGCTTTTATATATTTATTTTGTAGGATTCTTTTTTTCGTTATTGACTTTTATGGTAACTGGTTGACACTTTCTTATATTTATTACGTAAAATTACCAATTAATATTGCCCGTGTTATTAGGGTTACCTAATTTTTTCATATCTTTGGAAAAGTGAATGTTGCTAATTATTTTGGATTTCGATCGTTTGCAAATTATTTTAAAAAAATGAATGAAATATTCTAAAATTTTTAAGTTTATTATAAGATATAAACCTCTCAAAAATGGTTTTAGTAATAATGAGTAAAACGAGTAGTCTTAGTTTTCAATTTATAATATTTTATGCGGTCGCCTCGTCCTTCTTAACTTATTTCAATTAAAAAATTGGATAAATATTGTATTATTTTAGTCAAAATAAATTTTCGAACAAAAGTAACAAACACTTAAAATGTTATAGAAAAAAAAGAAAATTGTGAAGGACTAAATTCTAAATAAGCAGTAGATTTGTTTGATTTCGCACACTTTTAGTTTGCTGTTCAGATATTAGATAAATTAAGGCATCTTTTTATTTGGCATGTTTTATTTTAAAATTAGATGAGTAAACGGAACCGTGCTTACATTAAAATCCCTAGAGTAGCCTGCGAATAGAATCATTTATGAATATTTCGGACGGGTTTGGTCCCGTATCTTCCCTCTGATTGCTGCTTTTATGTGGATTTTATTCTTTAGGATAATTTGATTGTCTGGGTTTTAAAGAAGAGTTTCCCGAGCTGTTCAATTTTGGCTTTTTGGCTCTTCATGTTGGCGATTTTGTTTATTTTCTCTATTGGTATTTTGATTGGATTCCTTTTCTTGTATGTTGTTGATAAGTGTGCTTCTTTGATTGTTGTGTCTGTTGCGATTGTTGCCCTTTTGATTAGTTTTTCTCCTATTTCTTCACACTGTGAACAATAATAAGGCAGTTAATATTGGCATTGTTTTTTTATCCTGTCCTGTGTATTTTTAATTTTTATTATATGTACTATAATATAGTTATTTAAAATTCTATAAATAAGTAAATACATATTCGAAATTCATCTTTTAGAAAATTAGATGTATAAATGTTATTAGTTTTTTTATTACTTGTACGCATATACTAGCACCCATAAACATTGAACTTTATGGAACAATGAAATAAAATCAACCATAACATAAAATCTAAAATTAAACAAACAACATTCTTTAACAAGAATTAGTAGTAGCTGAACAGAAAAAAAGTTTCTTTAATGGCTCAAATTTCATTTTCAAATTAGTTCAGCATTATTTAAAATTCAAATGTAAGGAAATTTTGACAAGGATCTACAACTATTTTTCGTTGAAAAGCACAAATTAAAACAGAAAAGAGCGTTTTCATATTATTCGACACGATGCCGGGATTCATATTTTTTTCTTTTTCGGTTTCTTCGAAAGACATGGCTTTGAATCACTTCATTCAAACAAACAGTTCAATTAAATTTAACCCTAGTATGCTGCCCATATTTTCTACTACATAAAGAGTATTTTGGAGTACAAATGTATCCAAAAAAAAATTACATTTACTTTTAAAGATAAATTATATACAGGATGTATGTCCCAAAAGTAAATGTAAACCTCTCAAGAAAATAAGAAAAAAAGTTTATAACAACATAGATCCGGAAATGTTTCTTAAGGGAGCTACGGTCTTTCGAAAGTGACTCCCAAGAAATAGGTTTTATTTAATACCTCAGGAACCGTTCGAAACACAGTGGTGCAACTTTCCGTACGATTTATTATTAATAAGGATTACTAGTCTACAGTATTAATTAAAACTAATTTCAACCATAGGCAAGCGAAACCGGAGGGGACAAAAGTACGTAAATTAAACATAACTCTACCTTCGGTACCGCACGTCTATGGTTGGAATTAGTTTTGACTAATACTGTAGAATAGTAACCCTTATTAATAATAAATCGTACGGAAAGTTGCATAACTTTCGAACGGTTCCTGAGGCATTAAATAAAAATAATTTCTTGGGGACCACCTTTGAAGGACCGGACCGTAACTCCCTTAGCGAACATTTCCGGACCCAAGTTAATAGGAACTTTTCTTCATATTTTTATGAGAGGAATATGTCTCTAAAAGGATTACGTTTTCTTTTGGGACACCCTGTATTTGTAGTTAACACAAAANTCCTTATATCTTCAAAAAAAAAGTTGCTTTTCATATTTGGCTATGACGAGAGATTCTTAAATTAATCGAAAAAGCACCTATTAAATTTTTTTCGCATGTTTAATGATCCCTATATACTTATCCTTTGTTTAGTACGTTGACTATCATGTCATTCAAATATGGATTATAGTAACATTTCAAAAAGTACTGAGTCAATCATATGTGTATAACAGTATTTAGTCCATAATATCTACAGTCCTTCATAAATGATTGATGCTAGAGTAAAAATAGATAGGCGTTTCGATTGTAGTCTGATGCAAAAACTCATTAAAACGGAATTAACACAGAATACTAGAAAATATCTTGTAGCCCTTAGGGTAATATAACGTATAATCACTTGGCCGTCAATGTGTTAAGGAACGCCTTTCAAAAGTAGTTATTTACGTTTTTCATTATTTTTAGGAAAATAGAAAAAATGCTTACCGAAGAAATGTCAACAGATCTACGGAAAAATATTACCGTTAAGAAGCCATGTAGCCTAATATTATAATTATTGTAGATTTTCTTTTAATTCTTGACATTTTGAATTGCCACTAATAAAGTTAGAAAATTTTATTAAAAAAATGTAGATATCCCTTCCTCCTTTGAAGAGGTACTCCCCATTTCATGTCACAACTTAAAGGAAAAGAAGTGTCTATTGAATTGAAATTTTATGAAAAAAATCTCTTTTGTACGTTTTAAAAGAAAACTTACAAAAAACCATATAGCTACCCATTCTACTACAATGTTGGGGAAAAACTAGACTTGAATAAAACTATACTGTGATGTACATAAATATCTAAATAAAGATATTTTTTGACCCAAAATCAATCTATGGATTCTTTTTCCACGACTTTACCGGAAAACGAAAACTTTATATTTAAAAATTTTCAGAATAAATTTATTTCTAAAAATAGGTTTATTCACGGTACGGGTTCTAAACTGATTCTGAACTTATGATTAGTGTCGCCAAGGATTTGGGTGAAAGATTTCCGAAGTCATTGTTTTTTCTTTGTTAAACATATTCCCTTATTGGAAAGCTTTTGTTTCACTAGCCCTTATTATAAAAAGCAAAGAAAAAAGGTTTTCACCCGAAAACTGAATTTTGCCTAGATTTAACTTAAATTTCCTGGACACGCCCAAATTGCCCTAAACTAGGGGAATTTTCCTAGAATTGACGTTCGGGGTACAAATTTTGACAATTTACGTAACACCTAAACTGGTTCAGAATCAGTTCAGGACCCTTACTGCGACATACCTAATATGTATATTAAAATCTAGAAATTTTATGCGGAGGATTTTTCAGTCTTTCTACTCATAATATCCCACACGTACCCAATGGGTGAATGATTAGGAGATGTGTGTGTCGATGAAAAGAGAATGGAGTATTTAATCACGTCTATCTTCCACGCCATATTAGCTTGTATTTTTTAGTTTAAAAATCGTTTGAACTTGCTTGATGCTGTTGCAAAGATGTCCTCAAAAAATAATAGTGAAAGTAATGTCAATTGAAAAGCAGTATCTGAGACATTGCCTTTTTTTTGCATTTCAATAAAAAAATTGCCACTGAAGTTAAAAAAATCTTTATTTAGTTTTAGGTGACAATGCTAGTCCCAGTGAAAAGTGATTTCAAATCTCTCGAGATGAAAATTTTAATCTCCAGTTTAAAAACCACTTTAGACGCCCAAAAAAGTTGATGGTCATTAATTAAAGCAGCTACTAAACGAAAACCATCGTCTAGACGAATTGTTGGATGCTAGGAGAACTCAGAATATTAAAGACTGGCTATTGAATTTTTCATGTGGTTGCCCCTGAGAACAAAGCACGACGCTATGATACTACAATGTCTCAGATGTTAAGATTTAAACAAAAAGTTTTTCTGCATAAAGTAGTTACTCGCAAAACAAATAGATATCGTACGATAATAATCCAAAAAAAGTCAAATTCTTGAACAATCCTACGAGAGGTAAATGATCAAATTAAATGATAGAATTGAAGTAAAAAAGCTTTTTACCAACAGTGCAACAAGATTAGTGATTTTGCTGTACGACAACATAAAGCTGTGTGTAGGAAAAGTGACCATGGAAGTCATCCTTAGTTTGAGTTACGGAATTTTCCCTCATGCGACGTTTTCCCCAGGCCTCACCCCTTCCAACTATTACTTCCTGTTCTGGTAATAATAATAATACAGTATCACAAAAAGAAGAAAAAGAACGGTGGCAAAATGTACAGGGTGTCCCAGAAATAGATTATCAAAATAGTATCATGATATTCTTTGAGTCAAAAACATTACGATTTGGCCAAACGATCATTTGGAAAAGTACCTCGTTTGGACGGTATTGAAGGTCGAGGTTTTTAAAAAAAAACTTTTTTTTTAAATCTTGACCTTCAATACTGTTCAAACGAGGCACTTTTCCAAATGATTGTTTGGCCCCATCGTAAAGTTTTTACTCAAAAAATATCATACCATTTTGGCCATCTATTTTCGGGACACCCTGTATAGAAAGTGAGAGAGATTAGTTTGAAGATTAGGTGATAATTAATTTTTGTTATAACACCACAATTTATAATTAGAAATTATACATCCAATATGTACTTCCCCTTGTATGATTCTAAAGAAATACCAGGGATGTCTGGATTATTTCGAGAAGAAGCTTATATTTTAAATAAAAGGTATCACTTATAGGAATTTTATAATTTAACACATTGACTGCCATAATGCATTACAAAGATTGGTCCAATTTGGGCTGCGATTAAAATTTGCATTTAACATGTACCTACGTATTAACTGACTACATGAAATCTTTAAATCGTTGGCTAAATATAGCAAAAGGTTCACTGGGCCAGTGATGAAATATGCCTCACATAAATAAATGAAATGTGAATAGCCCTATACCGCACTTCGCCGTTTAGTATAGCATGAGAGGCAACGTTGGCCCTCATGGCTCCAAGTTACCATATATTTGTGAGACATACGAGCTTCTCCTGGCAGTCAACGTATTAAAATTATATTATAAATAGAGTTTATATACTGTTTAAGTAGATGTTACCAAGATAATAATCCAGAGCCGATGAGTTACTTAATTCAACAAATGATTTTCCGGATTTGATAACTGGATAATCTGGATTTGGTTGGAATGAATGTCTTCAATTCTTCACTTATTAAAGAGTTTTCATTGCTAAAAAAAAAGTACCTGGAAGAGAAACAGATTTGTTTTTATTGAAATTCTGTAACCAAGTGCAGCAGTGTACTAAATTTAGAGTAGTTAAAGAGTGAGTCAAAGACAGATTCAGTGGTTGAAACGTTTGTTTCTTTCAATACAAACCAAGAAGCTTGAAATCTTAGCGAGAATAATTATAATTTTTTATGAATAATAGATAAAAATTACAAAACAAAAAGTCTTTCTAAGGCAATTACAAAAGCCATATAACACAATTTGATATCTAATAATACTTTTTATTGAACAATTATTTTCTTCAACGACATCAAAATTTCGGTGCAAATACTTGCGTATTTTACCATAATTGTCTACGCTGTACTACTTAGAGTATCGTATTTAACGTGAACGTTGAGAAAATCATTTCGGGTTTTTTTTTTGGCAATTTAAGCTAGAAATGGCAGTGAAGTGGCAAAAAAAACTTTTAAAAATATATTCGGGAAAATTTTCTTTCATCATATTTTCTATTTTGAAAAATGTCATAGAAGAGAAGATATAACATGTATATTCGTTGTCAAATCTTTAATAGTAACTGGGTGAAGAGAGAATCTGATGTTTCAGAACTTATTTATCGTCTGCTAATTAAAAAAGTTGAAAGTATGTACGTTACATTTTTCCATTATGTGCTCTGTAGTAAAGTACTTTCAACGTTAATAATTTTTCATTTTAATTAGATTAAATAATGTTCCTCAGTCATTATTTTTTACTTTAGCTTTAGCAAAAGTTCAGATATTGTAAAATGGTTCAGATGTAAGTTAAGAGAAATACTCCTACTTTAAAAATAACTAGTTTATGCAACCTTTATGAAACTTCGCCAACTACAACTTTTTTACTTAAGAAAAGCAAGAAATTTCGAAGAAAAAACCACACTCTTAATATGGGGAGAAGCTCTTGTTCTACTTATTTTTGTTAATCTCTCCATATATCAATAGGAAACTTTAAGAATGTCAGCAAAACAATATAGCAATATAGGATGAAATAGTAGGACGAAAAAAATGATTTCGTCCAAAAGACTTTCAAAGTGATATTGAAAGTGATATGAATATATACAGAGTGTATCATTGAAAACTTTGCACCCGACTTATTTTAAACTACGATCAAAATATTAGAAATTGCCGCTACACGTCGATTTTCTTTTTGGAGGGGAACATATTTTGATGGGTATATGTGGTTCTATTAAATACGATCCCCTGATCCCTAGGACACCAACCTTCAAAATCTTAAATATCCATTTGTTTCGTTATTTTTGAATACTGCTTCAATTTCTAAATATGGCAGATATGACGGATTTTCTGTAAGTCAAAATTTGTTCGTCAGTCATTTTCTATTGAAAATTCACGCCTTTGTAAATGTTTTTTTAGATAAAATTTTTTAGAAATAATCAGAAGTCGCATAAGGGCCAAATCCGGTTAATACAGAGGATATTCAATCATCGTAATCCCTGTGTAAAATTTACCATCATATGTGTAAGATAGAAGAATGCATTGTGATGGTACAGCAAAAGATTTCAACACGTTTTGTTAGGTACCAATTAGTAGTTACTGTGCGTTGTTCTAATTTAATAGTTTTTTTAAATCAGCACTTGTGAAAAAAGCCGGCGTACGTTACTTTCTTAATGGTACGCATTGCTTTTTTAGTGTTGTGTGTGTAGATTCATCTTCACGAATCCATACATGCGAATTAACGAGTAGGTGTCTCGTAAAAGGATAAATCGTCACGATTACACGATCACGATTTTTTAAATTATTTGATGACTATCATATTCTAACATTTTTAATGTTTTTAACTGATTTGCACACGCTCCCTTAGGAAATTTCAGGCTTGTTAAAACTCAGAAAATCATTGGTAAGCAGTAATCCTTGAAGGATCCGATACACCAAAAGTCAAACTAAATTGATATATGAAGGGTATTAGGAGAAAACAGGGAATGTCCATCATTTATTAAGAAATATTTTAAGATGGCATCAGCTAGCAAATTTATAATACTATCACATGATTTATACAGATTAAAAGTAAATAGAAACCACCAGAAATTACAACGTTATTTTAAAATCCTGTATCGGTTGAAAACAAGGATTGTCCACTGTTTTGGGTATAAAATCGGGGAAAAAAATGTTTATGCTGTTATGTTTAAATTACTATAAAGTTATTTTCAATATAATATCGTTGCCTTAATTCTTAACTAAGCTAAACTATAACGTTTTAAATTTCGCAATTAATTTAACTCAAAATTTTGACGCGAGGACATTCCCTATTTTCTCCTAATACTCTTCATATGCATTGATTTCCACTCAATTCACATTTAAAATCATAATAAAGTATGGATATCTGTTCTTGATCCAAATTCATATGGACTACTAACAAAATAGTTTTTCATCATGGCATATTAGGTATAGTTAAAGTAATTTTGTTAAAAATTCATGTATAAATATATAAGGTTTGTATTAAGATAAAAATTTGATGTGACTACAGCAACAGTTGCATATATCCTGAAATATACAGAGACTATAAACAAACAGAGAGCTTACTAAAAATTATATATTCAATACTCTTTACCTTTAATTTTTATAGTAAAACAGACTGGGCTATTTTTAAGCAGGATGCTCCACAGGGTAATGTATTGGATCCTTAATTATTTATTATTTATGTAAAGATTTCTATTTAGTTCTAAAGAAAGGAATTTAGAGAAATGACGAATATTTTGAATGACGAACTGACTTTATTCTACCACTGATTATGCAAGAATAAGTTAAGACTAAATGTAAAAAGTATAATTTTTGGCTGTAAAACAAACTATAGAAAATATATCTACATAAATCCATATCGTCTCTGAGACTCTTTCACTACTTAAGGCTGTCTTGAATCAGTAATTCAATTGTTCCGGAGGGATTGAGTACTTATGTTAGAAACTAGGAAAGAAGATCTATTTTTTTGTAAATATCTCAATCTATATCTCTTGTCGTTCTGGGCAGGATTGATGCTCTTTAATAAGTTAATATTTCGACATTTGAACTATTGTTTTTCGCTTTTGATTTCATGTCCGAGAGAGAATAACTTACAGATAAATGGATTTTATAAAATAAAGTTGCGCGAATTGTTCTGAAATGTAATAGATTAACACTTATTGATCATATGTTAGAAACACTAAAGGGGTTAAATATTAGATAATTTATTGTTGTAAGATGAACGTTGTTGTAATTTATATAATTGAAAGAGGATGTGGTCCAAATTATTTTAATGCATTTTTGGAGCATAGATATGAATTTGAAGACCACAATATTCCTACGGGATCAAATTTTCACATTAAAGTCGTTAGAATCTACTACACTACAGAAATCTTTATTTTATGAAAGGATTCGCTTGTATAACAGTTTTCTTGACGATGTTAAGTCTTTTGTTAGTTTGATGAGGCTTCAAGAGAGAGGGTTAAATAATTTGTACTTTTTAAGGGATCAGATTTATTATTGAATTGTTTCCTTTTTTTCCTTAAATTATATACGTGTATTTACATTGCATGCAGGGAGCTAAAGAAATAAAGATTAGTTACTTATCATTACAGTGCACTCAGATCTCAGCGCTTTAGCGCACGATATACTTTGCACCTATTTATTAACATTGAAAGAGATATATTTATTTGTGAGTGAAGAAACAGAATTTCGCGCGCTCTTGCACAATATAGCGTGCTAACCACTAATTCTGCGCCTGCTATACGGACGCATGTTTAAAGCTATTGAAAAAGCGGTCTCGCATAAAGCAATTTGCAATAGAAATGAAAACTCATTAACTAATATTCTCCTATAACTACCAACAGGAAAAAAATCAAGGAGTTTCGGATCCATAGCTTGTATCTTTTACAGTTGGTACGGGTGAAGTTCTTGGTGATGCAGAACATGCCAAATAATGGAAATAGAAGCATAAAGTGTCATGTTGAATATCACGGACGTTCCATAATTCAATCTTAGGGTCTATAATTAAGACAACTTAGAGTTCCGCCTCTCAATATATAATACAACACTACTTAAACTTTAACACAATTTACTATTATGCTCTTTACCAAACGAATGTATAACGTTTTTGAGTCAAATAAAACGTTTTAAAATATCGTATTTAGTACTATTTTTTTCTACGATTATAATTAGTTATAATATACCGTAACACAGATTTAATTAGATGTTAAATTCCCTTTTCTAAAATTTGTATAAAATTTATAAAATTGGTTCTAAAAAGCTTAAATTTTCGTTTTGGGTTGGCACTGCGTGGTGTGGATTGGCGCACCGCAACATTTGAAGTTGAACGTCGAAATCGGACGCCTCGACAGTGTCGTCGCGACGCCTGTTTCGGGCGTGTCGATATGCCGCGCCCCGTTGAATTCTGCTTCTAAGACGTCGTCGTCGCGTGACCGGCATAAAATTGCGATTTCTTTTTGTGTTCAAGTTTTCTCTTACAAAAATGGATTAGCGTGATCAGTGAAAACAGAGTGCGTCATTCGAGTAGGTAGATATCCAATTGGTTTTATGATTGTTGAATTGTAGAATTGAACTATATATTGGGAATTTCGGTTAGGTCTGGATAATTGAATCGGGAGTTGTTTTACACGAGGAAAAGTAATGCGTGAAAAAATAGAGCGTTTTGAATTATTTTTGGGTTGACATTTTTTCAAGGTTTTTCTTTAAATAAANTTTGTAGGATTCTTTTTTTCGTTATTGACTTTTATGGTAACTGGTTGACACTTTCTTATATTTATTACGTAAAATTACCAATTAATATTGCCCGTGTTATTAGGGTTACCTAATTTTTTCATATCTTTGGAAAAGTGAATGTTGCTAATTATTTTGGATTTCGATCGTTTGCAAATTATTTTAAAAAAATGAATGAAATATTCTAAAATTTTTAAGTTTATTATAAGATATAAACCTCTCAAAAATGGTTTTAGTAATAATGAGTAAAACGAGTAGTCTTAGTTTTCAATTTATAATATTTTATGCGGTCGCCTCGTCCTTCTTAACTTATTTCAATTAAAAAATTGGATAAATATTGTATTATTTTAGTCAAAATAAATTTTCGAACAAAAGTAACAAACACTTAAAATGTTATAGAAAAAAAAGAAAATTGTGAAGGACTAAATTCTAAATAAGCAGTAGATTTGTTTGATTTCGCACACTTTTAGTTTGCTGTTCAGATATTAGATAAATTAAGGCATCTTTTTATTTGGCATGTTTTATTTTAAAATTAGATGAGTAAACGGAACCGTGCTTACATTAAAATCCCTAGAGTAGCCTGCGAATAGAATCATTTATGAATATTTCGGACGGGTTTGGTCCCGTATCTTCCCTCTGATTGCTGCTTTTATGTGGATTTTATTCTTTAGGATAATTTGATTGTCTGGGTTTTAAAGAAGAGTTTCCCGAGCTGTTCAATTTTGGCTTTTTGGCTCTTCATGTTGGCGATTTTGTTTATTTTCTCTATTGGTATTTTGATTGGATTCCTTTTCTTGTATGTTGTTGATAAGTGTGCTTCTTTGATTGTTGTGTCTGTTGCGATTGTTGCCCTTTTGATTAGTTTTTCTCCTATTTCTTCACACTGTGAACAATAATAAGGCAGTTAATATTGGCATTGTTTTTTTATCCTGTCCTGTGTATTTTTAATTTTTATTATATGTACTATAATATAGTTATTTAAAATTCTATAAATAAGTAAATACATATTCGAAATTCATCTTTTAGAAAATTAGATGTATAAATGTTATTAGTTTTTTTATTACTTGTACGCATATACTAGCACCCATAAACATTGAACTTTATGGAACAATGAAATAAAATCAACCATAACATAAAATCTAAAATTAAACAAACAACATTCTTTAACAAGAATTAGTAGTAGCTGAACAGAAAAAAAGTTTCTTTAATGGCTCAAATTTCATTTTCAAATTAGTTCAGCATTATTTAAAATTCAAATGTAAGGAAATTTTGACAAGGATCTACAACTATTTTTCGTTGAAAAGCACAAATTAAAACAGAAAAGAGCGTTTTCATATTATTCGACACGATGCCGGGATTCATATTTTTTTCTTTTTCGGTTTCTTCGAAAGACATGGCTTTGAATCACTTCATTCAAACAAACAGTTCAATTAAATTTAACCCTAGTATGCTGCCCATATTTTCTACTACATAAAGAGTATTTTGGAGTACAAATGTATCCAAAAAAAAATTACATTTACTTTTAAAGATAAATTATATACAGGATGTATGTCCCAAAAGTAAATGTAAACCTCTCAAGAAAATAAGAAAAAAAGTTTATAACAACATAGATCCGGAAATGTTTCTTAAGGGAGCTACGGTCTTTCGAAAGTGACTCCCAAGAAATAGGTTTTATTTAATACCTCAGGAACCGTTCGAAACACAGTGGTGCAACTTTCCGTACGATTTATTATTAATAAGGATTACTAGTCTACAGTATTAATTAAAACTAATTTCAACCATAGGCAAGCGAAACCGGAGGGGACAAAAGTACGTAAATTAAACATAACTCTACCTTCGGTACCGCACGTCTATGGTTGGAATTAGTTTTGACTAATACTGTAGAATAGTAACCCTTATTAATAATAAATCGTACGGAAAGTTGCATAACTTTCGAACGGTTCCTGAGGCATTAAATAAAAATAATTTCTTGGGGACCACCTTTGAAGGACCGGACCGTAACTCCCTTAGCGAACATTTCCGGACCCAAGTTAATAGGAACTTTTCTTCATATTTTTATGAGAGGAATATGTCTCTAAAAGGATTACGTTTTCTTTTGGGACACCCTGTATTTGTAGTTAACACAAAAAAACTTAAATTAATTGTCGTATTCGCGCTACCTAGAGGCAAAAAGTTAAAACGTTCTTTCCCTTCTGGGGTACAGATGTACCTCCCCCAGGTAGCATTCTAGGGTGAAGTAACAACATCGGGTTTAAAATCTGCCGTAAAAAATGCATAAATATCAATTATTATTCATAATAAAAAATATTATCTACCGAACCGGGGAAAGTTTGCCGACGACATAGACACTTTGCCAAAATGTCTTTGAATGTGAAAACGTTTCAAAAGGTCCCATTTAAGTATATACTTACATGAAATGTCAATTCCCACTTCGATTGGCTAATGTAAAAATACTCGATGAACAATTGGCGACCTGTGGACGTCATGAAGTATTTTTTGTTGGCAAATATTAAAAACGAATACGAATTTTAAATAATATTGTCAAGCTCTAGCTTGCGTCAAATTCACGTAATATTATCGGGGAGTATCATAAAGCTCATGGATTAGAATTCTCAAAAAGAACATTTATCAATAATAAATTTCTGACCAGTATCAATATTCAAATTACGATTTTCAGAAAACTTGGCTCCGTCGGAACTGAAAAAATTACGCAACAAACAAAGGAAGGCTAAAAAAAAGGCCGAACAAGAAAGTGCACAGGCGAGAGAGGCGCAAGTCAAACGAGACCAACACCATAAGTCCAGGCAGCAAGGTGATGTTGAAGCAGATGCTCCCCAATTGGATGAACTTATTCCGGATAAATTAGCAAGGGTGCCCAAAAAACGTGTTTTTTCAAAAAGACTGTTCTCTAGCAAATATTTTTACAGGTCGATGATCCTCTTGATAATGCCATCAAATTCCTGCAACCACTTCAAACCCTGGCAAGAGATCAGATAGATACACATTTGATGGCATTCGAAGTTTATTATAGAAAAAGTTTGTATTTTATTATTGTTTTATTTAACGAATAAAATTAATGTTTCAAAAGGAAAAATCTTGCTAATGCTCCAGTCGATCAAAAGGGCTCATCAGGTGGACGCCAGCCATCCAAAACTCCACAGTTGCTTTATTAGATTTTTGCAGGAAGTCAAAGAAAATCAACATACATTTGATCCTTCCGTATCACAAGTGGTACAATTAGTTAATACATTGTGCTTTGAAATATCGATTGACAATAATGTTTTTCTAGATCACCAGTGAAATGAAGTCTTTGTTAACCACCAAAGATCCTAAAGTCTTGAACAAAGAATTTCTGGACAGGCATAAGCGTAGCTTAAGGGCCGCGCTAGAAGGCGGCCTAGTCATGTATAAATTAGACGAAAAATCTCAAAAGGACGCTCTGAATTTAGTTACGCCCTCTAACATCGAAGTCAAATATCAAGATGTAGATATTGAAGTGAGTGTTTATTCTGAGAAATTGCTATTTCTAATATATTTTTTAATTTTATCTATAGATTTGTACAGAAATTCTGAAATGTTTACGTAACGGCTTATTTGGTACAAATGTTCAATCACAGATGGACTCGTTTGTTGCGCATTGTCGAAAGTTATTCCCCCACGCAGAGGCTTTTAAACCCCCCGAGAGAGGTCACTGTGCAGCCGCAAACCAATCACGTTATCGAATCGGACAGCAACTGATGATGATTGTAGGCGGTGGGGGACTTCGGGGCGGGGTTTTAAAGCGAAAGATTGTTATTGTGTTCAAGTGAAATGCGTGACGTTGACAGATAGTGACGCGTGTGGTAATTATGGCCACTTTCTGATTTTGGTTTTTCAGCTCGTGATAAAGTGTATTTTTTTCATAGAGGTGCGCAATAAAGAAATTGTGAATTCGTACGTATCGCATGTGCTATACGCACTTTTAAGGTACATTATTTTTGACTCTTGCTATTATTTTATAAAATTTGTAAAATATTACGTAAAAGAATTTCTTAATTCGTCTCGAGGTCGAGATGATGGGAGCTTAGGGAGCGAGCTCGTAGTCAAAATAAATATATTGATAAGTGATTTATAAGAAAAATGAGTTTTTTTTCAAAGATGGTATTATGAGTGATAAAGTACAAGTCTGCAAAAACAAATAGATACAAGTAAGTTTAATTGGTCTGTTGGGTTGTGCTTAGCGAGAGAGAACTGAAGCGCTTGCGAACTCTTCCTTGCTTCTAATGATTTGCGGAAAACTTATAATCGTTTGTAGTTGAGATAAGACAGAGTAAGGCAAGGTATGACGTCTATAATTAGTAAAAGTATCTGGATATTATCTATGTTTATAGTATTCACTCAAACATAAAACCCGTCAGCCCAGTCGAAGTTCATTATCTGCATAATTTTTACTTTTGGGTAATTTTCAGAAAAACATTTTGTGTCTAAGTTGTAAAACGCGACATTTGGACATAAATATTTAAAATTATTAATGTACCTTAATAAAAATTATGACTTACCGTGCTTGGTATATCCAATCCGAGAAATGTCTCAAAAACACTTTCTTGTTATAGCATTATTCTCGTTATAAAAATGGATTGGAAGTGCAGATGATTGGTTAATTAGGCCGTTACCATTTCTATTATGAAGATTTGAGCCGTGTAACATCGTAATTTTCTGGAAGAAGTTATCTCTGATTTTATAGAGAATCTATTAACAATGAGATAAGTAATCTGGTTCATCCTTCAAGGCGGCGTACAACATGTACATTTTTTAGTGTGATTGCCCTTAAACGAAACATTTGAAAATTAGTCAATATGAGCCAGCTTAAATCACCTTGATTTTTGTGTAGGAGGACATTTGAATGTGATAGTGTGCAGGTTTTTCCAAATTCCTTGTATTTACCTAGATTTCTCGCTTATTATTTAAAGATTATTCTATATACGTTACTTTTTTTGTAAAATTAAAGATAGTAAAGTACATAGCCCCTAGCATTACTTTAACGTACGAATTAGAAACATATTTTGCATTTTTCTAAAAATAATAATTTTTAAAGATATAGATTAATTATGTGTGTGATTCACTTAAAAGCGGAGTGTCTTTGCGACTTTTTTCTTTATTTTGCGAATTTAATGGGTAAGTTCCTCAAAAGATTGAAAATAAATTCTATTCTATATAATTATAACATAACGAGAAACATAATCGTTATTTTTGAAAGTTTTTTGAAAATAACAAGATGATTTGATGAATGCATCCTATCTAATTGGAATTAATTTTCAGACTTTTTTATTTTACTTTTTTCAAAATGTGCTTATCTCCTTATATCTTCAAAAAAAAAGTTGCTTTTCATATTTGGCTATGACGAGAGATTCTTAAATTAATCGAAAAAGCACCTATTAAATTTTTTTCGCATGTTTAATGATCCCTATATACTTATCCTTTGTTTAGTACGTTGACTATCATGTCATTCAAATATGGATTATAGTAACATTTCAAAAAGTACTGAGTCAATCATATGTGTATAACAGTATTTAGTCCATAATATCTACAGTCCTTCATAAATGATTGATGCTAGAGTAAAAATAGATAGGCGTTTCGATTGTAGTCTGATGCAAAAACTCATTAAAACGGAATTAACACAGAATACTAGAAAATATCTTGTAGCCCTTAGGGTAATATAACGTATAATCACTTGGCCGTCAATGTGTTAAGGAACGCCTTTCAAAAGTAGTTATTTACGTTTTTCATTATTTTTAGGAAAATAGAAAAAATGCTTACCGAAGAAATGTCAACAGATCTACGGAAAAATATTACCGTTAAGAAGCCATGTAGCCTAATATTATAATTATTGTAGATTTTCTTTTAATTCTTGACATTTTGAATTGCCACTAATAAAGTTAGAAAATTTTATTAAAAAAATGTAGATATCCCTTCCTCCTTTGAAGAGGTACTCCCCATTTCATGTCACAACTTAAAGGAAAAGAAGTGTCTATTGAATTGAAATTTTATGAAAAAAATCTCTTTTGTACGTTTTAAAAGAAAACTTACAAAAAACCATATAGCTACCCATTCTACTACAATGTTGGGGAAAAACTAGACTTGAATAAAACTATACTGTGATGTACATAAATATCTAAATAAAGATATTTTTTGACCCAAAATCAATCTATGGATTCTTTTTCCACGACTTTACCGGAAAACGAAAACTTTATATTTAAAAATTTTCAGAATAAATTTATTTCTAAAAATAGGTTTATTCACGGTACGGGTTCTAAACTGATTCTGAACTTATGATTAGTGTCGCCAAGGATTTGGGTGAAAGATTTCCGAAGTCATTGTTTTTCTTTGTTAAACATATTCCCTTATTGGAAAGCTTTTGTTTCACTAGCCCTTATTATAAAAAGCAAAGAAAAAAGGTTTTCACCCGAAAACTGAATTTTGCCTAGATTTAACTTAAATTTCCTGGACACGCCCAAATTGCCCTAAACTAGGGGAATTTTCCTAGAATTGACGTTCGGGGTACAAATTTTGACAATTTACGTAACACCTAAACTGGTTCAGAATCAGTTCAGGACCCTTACTGCGACATACCTAATATGTATATTAAAATCTAGAAATTTTATGCGGAGGATTTTTCAGTCTTTCTACTCATAATATCCCACACGTACCCAATGGGTGAATGATTAGGAGATGTGTGTGTCGATGAAAAGAGAATGGAGTATTTAATCACGTCTATCTTCCACGCCATATTAGCTTGTATTTTTTAGTTTAAAAATCGTTTGAACTTGCTTGATGCTGTTGCAAAGATGTCCTCAAAAAATAATAGTGAAAGTAATGTCAATTGAAAAGCAGTATCTGAGACATTGCCTTTTTTTGCATTTCAATAAAAAAATTGCCACTGAAGTTAAAAAAATCTTTATTTAGTTTTAGGTGACAATGCTAGTCCCAGTGAAAAGTGATTTCAAATCTCTCGAGATGAAAATTTTAATCTCCAGTTTAAAAACCACTTTAGACGCCCAAAAAAGTTGATGGTCATTAATTAAAGCAGCTACTAAACGAAAACCATCGTCTAGACGAATTGTTGGATGCTAGGAGAACTCAGAATATTAAAGACTGGCTATTGAATTTTTCATGTGGTTGCCCCTGAGAACAAAGCACGACGCTATGATACTACAATGTCTCAGATGTTAAGATTTAAACAAAAAGTTTTTCTGCATAAAGTAGTTACTCGCAAAACAAATAGATATCGTACGATAATAATCCAAAAAAAGTCAAATTCTTGAACAATCCTACGAGAGGTAAATGATCAAATTAAATGATAGAATTGAAGTAAAAAAGCTTTTTACCAACAGTGCAACAAGATTAGTGATTTTGCTGTACGACAACATAAAGCTGTGTGTAGGAAAAGTGACCATGGAAGTCATCCTTAGTTTGAGTTACGGAATTTTCCCTCATGCGACGTTTTCCCCAGGCCTCACCCCTTCCAACTATTACTTCCTGTTCTGGTAATAATAATAATACAGTATCACAAAAAGAAGAAAAAGAACGGTGGCAAAATGTACAGGGTGTCCCAGAAATAGATTATCAAAATAGTATCATGATATTCTTTGAGTCAAAAACATTACGATTTGGCCAAACGATCATTTGGAAAAGTACCTCGTTTGGACGGTATTGAAGGTCGAGGTTTTTAAAAAAAACTTTTTTTTCGTATATCTGAAGAATGTGTCAATGGATTTCAATGAAACTCAGGGTACATTTATTGATTAATACTGGGCTTGTTTTAATGTATCACTCATGTCCATCCGTAACGTGAAAGTGGAATCAACGTATCATCATAAAAAAATTCAATGCGATGCAGGTGTCCAATTCAAAGTTCAAGTTATTCTTATAGGAAGATGACCAAGAAATTACTACTTTCACGTTGCGGATGAACATGCGTAATACATCAAAACAGGCCCTGTATTAATCAATAAATGTACCCTAAGTTTCATTGAAATCCATTGAAACATTCTTCAGATATACGAAAAAAAAAATGTTTTTTTTTTAAATCTTGACCTTCAATACTGTTCAAACGAGGCACTTTTCCAAATGATTGTTTGGCCCCATCGTAAAGTTTTTACTCAAAAAATATCATACCATTTTGGCCATCTATTTTCGGGACACCCTGTATAGAAAGTGAGAGAGATTAGTTTGAAGATTAGGTGATAATTAATTTTTGTTATAACACCACAATTTATAATTAGAAATTATACATCCAATATGTACTTCCCCTTGTATGATTCTAAAGAAATACCAGGGATGTCTGGATTATTTCGAGAAGAAGCTTATATTTTAAATAAAAGGTATCACTTATAGGAATTTTATAATTTAACACATTGACTGCCATAATGCATTACAAAGATTGGTCCAATTTGGGCTGCGATTAAAATTTGCATTTAACATGTACCTACGTATTAACTGACTACATGAAATCTTTAAATCGTTGGCTAAATATAGCAAAAGGTTCACTGGGCCAGTGATGAAATATGCCTCACATAAATAAATGAAATGTGAATAGCCCTATACCGCACTTCGCCGTTTAGTATAGCATGAGAGGCAACGTTGGCCCTCATGGCTCCAAGTTACCATATATTTGTGAGACATACGAGCTTCTCCTGGCAGTCAACGTATTAAAATTATATTATAAATAGAGTTTATATACTGTTTAAGTAGATGTTACCAAGATAATAATCCAGAGCCGATGAGTTACTTAATTCAACAAATGATTTTCCGGATTTGATAACTGGATAATCTGGATTTGGTTGGAATGAATGTCTTCAATTCTTCACTTATTAAAGAGTTTTCATTGCTAAAAAAAAAGTACCTGGAAGAGAAACAGATTTGTTTTTATTGAAATTCTGTAACCAAGTGCAGCAGTGTACTAAATTTAGAGTAGTTAAAGAGTGAGTCAAAGACAGATTCAGTGGTTGAAACGTTTGTTTCTTTCAATACAAACCAAGAAGCTTGAAATCTTAGCGAGAATAATTATAATTTTTTATGAATAATAGATAAAAATTACAAAACAAAAAGTCTTTCTAAGGCAATTACAAAAGCCATATAACACAATTTGATATCTAATAATACTTTTTATTGAACAATTATTTTCTTCAACGACATCAAAATTTCGGTGCAAATACTTGCGTATTTTACCATAATTGTCTACGCTGTACTACTTAGAGTATCGTATTTAACGTGAACGTTGAGAAAATCATTTCGGGTTTTTTTTTTTGGCAATTTAAGCTAGAAATGGCAGTGAAGTGGCAAAAAAAAACTTTTAAAAAATATATTCGGGAAAATTTTCTTTCATCATATTTTCTATTTTGAAAAATGTCATAGAAGAGAAGATATAACATGTATATTCGTTGTCAAATCTTTAATAGTAACTGGGTGAAGAGAGAATCTGATGTTTCAGAACTTATTTATCGTCTGCTAATTAAAAAAGTTGAAAGTATGTACGTTACATTTTTCCATTATGTGCTCTGTAGTAAAGTACTTTCAACGTTAATAATTTTTCATTTTAATTAGATTAAATAATGTTCCTCAGTCATTATTTTTTACTTTAGCTTTAGCAAAAGTTCAGATATTGTAAAATGGTTCAGATGTAAGTTAAGAGAAATACTCCTACTTTAAAAATAACTAGTTTATGCAACCTTTATGAAACTTCGCCAACTACAACTTTTTTACTTAAGAAAAGCAAGAAATTTCGAAGAAAAAACCACACTCTTAATATGGGGAGAAGCTCTTGTTCTACTTATTTTTGTTAATCTCTCCATATATCAATAGGAAACTTTAAGAATGTCAGCAAAACAATATAGCAATATAGGATGAAATAGTAGGACGAAAAAAATGATTTCGTCCAAAAGACTTTCAAAGTGATATTGAAAGTGATATGAATATATACAGAGTGTATCATTGAAAACTTTGCACCCGACTTATTTTAAACTACGATCAAAATATTAGAAATTGCCGCTACACGTCGATTTTCTTTTTGGAGGGGAACATATTTTGATGGGTATATGTGGTTCTATTAAATACGATCCCCTGATCCCTAGGACACCAACCTTCAAAATCTTAAATATCCATTTGTTTCGTTATTTTTGAATACTGCTTCAATTTCTAAATATGGCAGATATGACGGATTTTCTGTAAGTCAAAATTTGTTCGTCAGTCATTTTCTATTGAAAATTCACGCCTTTGTAAATGTTTTTTTAGATAAAATTTTTTAGAAATAATCAGAAGTCGCATAAGGGCCAAATCCGGTTAATACAGAGGATATTCAATCATCGTAATCCCTGTGTAAAATTTACCATCATATGTGTAAGATAGAAGAATGCATTGTGATGGTACAGCAAAAGATTTCAACACGTTTTGTTAGGTACCAATTAGTAGTTACTGTGCGTTGTTCTAATTTAATAGTTTTTTTTAAATCAGCACTTGTGAAAAAAGCCGGCGTACGTTACTTTCTTAATGGTACGCATTGCTTTTTTAGTGTTGTGTGTGTAGATTCATCTTCACGAATCCATACATGCGAATTAACGAGTAGGTGTCTCGTAAAAGGATAAATCGTCACGATTACACGATCACGATTTTTTAAATTATTTGATGACTATCATATTCTAACATTTTTAATGTTTTTAACTGATTTGCACACGCTCCCTTAGGAAATTTCAGGCTTGTTAAAACTCAGAAAATCATTGGTAAGCAGTAATCCTTGAAGGATCCGATACACCAAAAGTCAAACTAAATTGATATATGAAGGGTATTAGGAGAAAACAGGGAATGTCCATCATTTATTAAGAAATATTTTAAGATGGCATCAGCTAGCAAATTTATAATACTATCACATGATTTATACAGATTAAAAGTAAATAGAAACCACCAGAAATTACAACGTTATTTTAAAATCCTGTATCGGTTGAAAACAAGGATTGTCCACTGTTTTGGGTATAAAATCGGGGAAAAAATGTTTATGCTGTTATGTTTAAATTACTATAAAGTTATTTTCAATATAATATCGTTGCCTTAATTCTTAACTAAGCTAAACTATAACGTTTTAAATTTTGTAATCAATTTAACTCAAAATTTTGACGCGAGG
>JABRWK010000115.1:82768-107733 GCA_013372445.1 Hypothenemus hampei | reverse complement strand
GTGACTATGATATACCCCCTGGTGATTGTTTTTCGAACTTAAAAATATTTTGGCGGAATTCCAAGGATAGATATTTATGCATTTTTCTTTTATTTCATGATTCTACGATTCGTAGTTAGTCGTTCGATATCATTATGGGCACACCCTGTATATTTGAAACATATGGAAACCAGCACTTCCTTTAGTGACGCGCAAATCTTAAAAATACTTTTACAGACGAAATTATGCCGTTCTCAATTTTCCAAACGGTTTTCCTCAACTTTTCAAATTTTGAGTTACGTTAGCTCATTGATTCCATGTGGCCTTGAAATTTTAACGTCATCTTAAATTCAAGGCTAAAGTTCAGAAAAATGTGGCGTTTCTGTTGGATAAATTGTTAACAATAAATTACAAATTGGTTTTGTAAAAGTTCTTGTAATAAGTTTGTTGTTTCGAGGTTTGAGGTATAATACTGTAATGGCAGTAGGTTTGTTAAAATAAACTATTTTCTGTAGCCTTAGAAAGAAATATCTAATAGGCTTAAAGTAGGTATACATTTGGGATTAAACGATTGCGATACTAGAAACACAAGGAAATGGTAGGTACAAATAATTTTGGTAACAAATCATATGTGTCTCATAGATTAATGTCACTTGTTACTAATTAATTAATTAATCAATCATACAACTTGGCCAACCATTTGATATAACCGACTCCAATGCCCACCAACTAACAACAACAGATTTAAGTTCTAGCTTTATGCTGGAGAAATAGATGACTGGCGAAACTAATATAATGCTTATTACTAGAGTCCTGCAGCTGAATTCAGCGGAAAACTGCTATCATATGAAAAACAATCATAGGGAAGTTTCTCACAAGCCTCTATAAAGGCAAAAGATTTGCTTACTAAAGTCACAAAGATACAGATTATAAATTAATAAAAAATATATTTCTAAAAATAATTGCAATATTCACCAATCAATATTTATTGTATAGGTTTTTCCATAATTATATTCGTTTTTTAGCACTTTTCAAATATATTTAAGGATCTTACAGATGTAAATCAAAAAATGAAATTCACGTAACTTTACTATCACACTAAATGTGTCAAAATTGAAAAATGAAGTGTGCTACTTGAAGATTGTTAGCATACCCGACGTTAAAATGGAGTCTGATATAATAAATTGCATAAAATGTATTAATGGTCGAAAATAAAAAATATTATGTTTATATACAGGTTTCGTTGTGTCATGTCTTGTATTCACTTGATGACAAATGCAAATGAGGCAAAACGAGGCCCTCAGTTCACCTTGTTTCGACGCTTCAGAAATATGTTAGAATCGATGCAAGAAATATCGGCACAATAAAATAATTTGTACTCAATACAGCTTGAATTTACTTTAATTGCATTCCTGCTTAAGTCAGTATATCTTACCCTTCATCCTGATTTATGATGGTGTTTATTGCTGGAATTTTCGATTGTAGTACATGTTTTACCGGTAGACAGGAATTGAAAGAACAATGGATAAGAATAAAAAAAGAATATGGAATGTTGGTGGATCCAATAAGAGAAGAAGAATATTCCAATAATCTTACAACCTTTTCAGGTTTCACTGGAATTTTTGTCAACAAACAAGAAAACAATGGAAGAAAATTGAAGAAGAACCATTATCTTAAGAAAATTAATAACATCTGAAAACTCTACATCATTTACGCATAGTTTTTTCTATGCGAATGGCACAGTAACATATTAAGCATATATCTGGGATTATCCGTAAAAAGGATATTTTCTAATCATAAAATGTCTAATAGAAAACATTATTTTAAGTTGCACAAATAACGTAAATTTGAATTTTAAATATAAATTAAACTTGACAACATGGAAGCTTAAATGTTCACTATAAAAGGAAATTAATTCTGAATATAAAATATTATAGACATCTAAAAATGAAATATTCAAGAAGTCAGCGTTACACAACCCTAGAGAGCAAAGTTTTAAGGGCACATCTCCTGATATAATAACAATATAATAGGAACATATCTCTCGTGTGGGCGGATCTCCAAAAGCAAATAAACGAAAAATTTAATAGAAAAAATGGGGTTGGGAAACGTAATGCAGCTACGTATGTATTCAGGGCTGACAGGATTTCCTGTCGCTTCTTTCCACCCACCTACGCGCCTGAAACAGTAGGTTCTGTATCTTTATTAAAATACCTTTTCTTTCTCTTTTTTGGACGTTTATTTCCTAGCATTTCGGGCTCTCTTGATTACCTAAGTAACATCGCAGTTTAAAAATAAATATCTCAGAATCAGCTGATCCGGTTATAGTATTTTTAGCCATTTTCCTGACGATATTAGACTCGAATGTCCGAGTAATTTTTCATGATTTATATAGGTATACGATGGAAACGCGTTGTATATTGTAATATATTTTGAACAACAGGACATTCATTTGTTTTCATTTTTCGATCAAGGTGATTCGGAAATTTTGAAAGAAAAAAGAAATAGACGGATTAATTGGCAAAACACCTGTTCAATTATTTTAAAGCCTTACGTCACATAAACAGGCGTTTGTTTTTACGTCTAAACGCATACAACTCACCTTTTTAAGAATTTCGTTAAATGTATTTTGAGAATATCTTACAATTAAAATTGATGTTTTTATTATTTATAGGGTTGCCAGATCTTGAATCTTATTTATCGCCAAATTTTTTTCTTGGAAGCAGCCAGATGTTGCCAAATATGCATTTCCTAAATTATAGCGTCACCGTTATCTTGACATAAAACTACGCTAAAATTATATTTTTACCGCTTTTTGTAATCCTTTTACCCTGACAATTTTTTTTGTAATAAAAACAATATTTTGAAATAAACACATTTAGTTTTATAATTTAAAAACATTAATTAAGGAATTAAAACATAAAAATAAAGAAAATTTTATAAAATTGTTATAAATACGTCCTCTTTAATAAATAAAAAGAAACTATATGTTCCTTTCATGCATTTTCAATGGCAATATTCCAAATGCATGTAAGTAACATAATCTTGACAATTCTCTTCTATAGCAACTTACCTTTTACTTTATTTCATCTTTCTTTACCTATCTTTTTAATGTAAGTTCTATCTAGCTTGAACGAATGTTTTGCACATTTTTGTATTACAATTATTAAAAATTTAATATTTTACGTATTGTATTGAATTTAATGAAATATAATATTGAATAAAACATGCAGCGTATATTTCAAAGTTTGCTATCATTTTAACGTATTAGTCAGTCTTAAATTATTTGACATGTTATACTGCATTAAATTAAGTCACATATGGCAAAAAATCGTTAAGAAATAAGCAGCATTATCTTGCACGAGTTCAAATGGGACCGTAACACAACTGAAGTATGGCGTAACATATATGTATATATGCCTATAGACTGCATTTGGTAGGAACTCGGTAAATAAAAGCAGATGCAGACGTTGGTTTACAAAGTTTTGTCCCGGCAAAACACATTACAAAGCCAAAATACGCTCTGGACGATCATTGGCGATCGTCCGTTAAGAATTCAGTCGTTCAATTGAGGCCGCTCTTACTCAAACCTCCCGCAGGTTAGCTCAAGAATCTGACACGGCTCACTCCACCATTATTTATCAGCTCCGCAAACTTGGTAAGAAAAGCAAACGAGGTGAAACGGTTCTCCACGAGCTGAATGAAATGAAATAAAATCGTCGAAAATCGGATTGCCAAACTTTGTTGCAAAAGTTCAGCCGTGATGGATGGCGTCGAGTTCTTACTTCGGACGAAAAGTGGGTTCTTTATGACAACAAAAAAGCTTCTTGCCAATGGTTCAGTCGCCATCGGCTAGGAATGAGGAAAAAAGCATTTCTGTACGTTTTTTAGTTACTGTTCGGAATTGTGTTTTTACAAGATCAATCTGTAAACTCAGAGGTCTACTGTGCTCAACTTGAACGCGTTCAGGAACAAATTCTCGCAAACGCCATCAAACCCAGTTCGTGTTCTGTTTCATCAAGACAAGCCCGCAAACCAGACAAATGCTAAGTTGAATTAATTGTGATGGAAATTTTTTTTATTCTCGTGTATAACTCAGGCATTGCTCCATCGGATTACCATTTGTTTAGATCGTTAGATTACTTCGCCCATGACCACCAATTTAACAGTCAAGACACATTCACGACTTCTTTGCTTAGAAACCGCCTGCATTCTATCATCGAAGCATTTCAATGCTGCGATCGCGTTGGTAAAATCTTGTGCACACTAATGGGGTATATACTGTTGACAATTTGTTGTAATTGTTATATTTTTTAATCTTTTCAAGATTTCCAATCTAATACTTCATTAAACTTTGATGTACACATTATTAAGTTTTAAATGTAGTACTGATTTAGTGCATTAAAAATATTTAAGACAGATTTTACTTGCCAGTGGATGTAATATAATAGTTAATAAAGAATTTTATTTATAGGGTAGCACACCGAAAATTTACTACTCTTTCAACTTAGGCGAGAAAAATGAAAAAACGCTCGAACTTTTCAATTTTATTTTAGAGAGGGACATATATTTTTTGTATTTCAAATTTCACAGCTCCAGCCCCTAATCGAGGATAGCTCTCAGATTTGAAATCCCAAATGGAATAGGGATCGAGTTATATGTAACTTTAAAGGACGTTAAATTCTCTCTTCAATGACACCTGATTTTACAAATTTGGATGAGTCGTTTATGACGAACAATATTCGAAAGTTCAAAATGGGACAACTACCTACCAAAAATCTTAGTTTATTTTATATTTTATTTTTAATAATCGAATTAAAATTGTGTCTTTTTCCTCAAAAATAATGATAATGCCGTAATGTCGATTATTTAACGAATGACATTCAGATAAACATTTAATTTACAATTATGTACTCGATGTAATGATTGCATTTAATGAAACAGGATCTGTTCAGTGTAGAAAAGGGAATATTGAGAAATCTGAAAATCAAAAATGAGTCATGTTGCAATAGATCTTACTCTCAGCACAAGAGAATTGTCTGATGTTTCAGGTGTTTACATATCATGATCCAAAAAGTACTGAAAAAATATAAATTACATCTCCACAAATTCAGGGGTTGGAAGAAAACAATAATGATTGCCTTTTAGAATTTTGTGACATTAAGTATAGCGGAAACCGTGCTGACCAGAATTTCCTTTTTAATATCGGCTTTCCCACAAATGTTCTTTCTTTCTTAATGACATATTGAACCGACAAACGTCCGTTAAATGACATATCACTCGATACTCGATTCCATTTAAAATTTCACGGTTGAAAGTCACTCCCGTTTTTGGGTTAGAGCTACGAGTTTAGAAATATTTGAAAAAATGTATTGCCAAAATAAAATTCACTAGCCTGAGCGTTTTTCAATTTTTTTTCGTCTAAGTTAAGTAGAAATACTGAGTGGTAAGTTATCAGTGTGCATTCTATTTCTTAATTTAGTTTTAGCACAATTCATAATACTGAAAATTCGCTCCACTACTGTGATATAAGTGCATTCCAAAAACTGTTTCTTCAGATTTAACAAAGGCTAACTTTTTATTAATGTTAACTTTAATATATCTAATTGGAATTAATAAAACATCTATGTAAGCCTTCGTACTGCGACAAATGCGTTATTGATTTCGCCACTTGTACTAGATATAAACAAATAGTTGGCTGTTAAATTCGTTAAGAATAGACCGAACAAGTAACAAATATAAATTATTTGTTTCAACTTATAACATATTAATTATAATTTTTCCAAAATAATATTTTCCTTTGTTTATAGCATATTTGAAATGTGAGTGCAATTCATCAAAATGAATATACATGTGTAAAATTACGTGCTTGTGCAGCCATGGTTTCTTGCATATTTTAAAAGGTCATCAAGAGTTTATTACGCATAATATGTCATTAAATTCTATATTAACTTATATTATAGGCACTTATAAACATTAAAAAATAGATTATTAACTAGTACTTATAACAGACAATAACATTTAATAGTTACAACAATATTTGCATATTGGTTATACACATTAATAACACATAAAACTAGAATTTAAATTTTAATATTAGAAACACTCTGTAAGCAGTAGAATACTGATCTAAAATGTCAGAGTTCTCAATTACTTTAAATGTTGTTTGTAAATGCTATATCGTTTAACAAAGGTAAATTATCTGAAAGTTAACGAGTTCAAATTATTGTATTACGCTCAGAGCACAAAAGCTATATAGAAATTGGTAAAATATTGAAAATTGGATTTTCTACGGTTCATTTTGAAATACCGAAATACACAGAGAAACTGGTTCAAATGAAAACGTGATTAGAACGATCGACTGTAATAATTAGAAGAGAACAGAGACAGTTTCGTAAAAGACAAGAATCCATTTTCAAGTGCTGAAAGCATAACCAACCATTGATACAATCACTATAATATCTCAAAAATATACATATACATATAGTGTCCAATTATAAGAAATGTTTATTTAATACAATGTGATTCACTAAATTCATGTGTTGATTTGTAATTTGTTAGCCAGCGCAACCAAACTAGGCATAGTCGGAACTTTTTGGTCTCAACAAAACAGTAATCTAAAACATACGGCTAAGAAAACTGAAGAATGAGAAAAAATATTTATAGATATTACGAATAAATTATTAGAATCTATGCCTAAAAGCTTTAAGCAATGATTGATGCCAATGGTTTACATATTAAATATTAAAATGGTGTTCTGATATTATATACTACTTTTTATTTGTAATATATCTTATAATATGGTAATAGTAATAATATATTGTTCTATTATTACTATTACTATTACTGCTTCTTATAGTTAGTATTATGACAAAACAATAAATAGGTAATTAACTAGTGTAAATAATCTATTTTTTAATGTTTATAAATATAAAATATTCTGACTATTTAACTAGAATTTAATGACATATTATAGGAAGTAATTATAGGGAAATTGATATAGGGTACGTATACAGAGTGTCCCGTTAATATTGTTTCCCTGATCCAATTCCTTTATTTGATTATAGAAAAAAAAATTCAAATTCTCTTTCATTTTTTGTGTAGAACTTAAAAATTTCCTCTCTGTTCCTCCCACATGATCCATTCCCTCTCGCGTGATATCAATTTCCTTATTTTTAAATGAAAATCTATATTTTTAATTGCAGATATAAAATATGAGTGCCCTAGTTGTAAAACTTACTTATTACAGTAAAAGTCAATTTAAAAAAGCGAGATTTGCACCTAAGGCACTCATATATTCTATGTATAAAATAAAAAACATATAATAATGTGTTCGTTAATTTTTATTTTCAGCTCATGGTTATTTCAGCTATTCCTTGTTAATCTTTAGGAGTTTTAGGAATCCCATTTTTACATATGTATATTATCAATAAAAAATAGCAAAAAATTAAAATTTCTAAACCACTTAAATTTGAGACTGAAGTATTAGATCATGATGATTTCGACGCTATAAAATAAATCTAGAAGCATAGCCAGAACTATATATAGGAACGGGCGGAAGGCTCCAATACGAAGCTTTATGCTTTAACTTATATTTAGGGTCAAAGGTCACATTGGAGATAATGTCTGCTCGGCAATGAATTGTTAAATTGTTATTTCGTTATTATATGATGATAGGTTAGCGGCATGGACATATAAGATATCTACTTTAGTTTTATATGTTCATAGATAGCGGACGCCAGCATAAACATGGGTTAGACATTACGATTTATCTATGTCTATCTAAACTTCTGCATCAGATAGAAAAGTTATGTTCGAGTATGTGTTCGTGTTACTCCATGGTTACACACTACTACAAAGTTGTTACGTATTGTCGTCTGCATACATATATTCCAGGCATTCTAGAAAATTCGAGTACTGGTCGTGGTCGTAGATAAAATTTCTCAAAACAGAAACTATACAGTGATCAGTAATGGGTTGGAATAAATTCATTTAATATTTTATTGTTCAAAAAAGAATAATGGTTCAAATATATCAATTATAATTTTTTAAGACATACATATTTTGACGTAAAAATTTTGTTCATAACGTCAAGTACTTTGATGATCATCATTCCCTTTCATTTAATAAAAGCCCATATTTTTTTCCCGGATAAGATATTATTTTCTTATGCTACTTAATAAAAATTTCTACAAAAAAATACTATTTTTTACTTAACACGTTCATGGACAAAACGGCCTATGACGCTGCCTTATCGAGGGACAAGGCGTTGTATGCCGTTTATTGTCCGCAAAAGTATTCATTAAATTTATTTTATTTCTGTATGTATTAAATTGTTTCAATAAAAACTAGCTTTCCCGTAGCTACGTGTATAAGCTAGTAATAACCACCAACAAAACAAGATATTTGAATTAAATTTTGGCAATAATTATACTCGCAAAGAATTAAAATTTTGTATATGTTTGGATATGCAAACCGAACAATAACACAACCTGAAGTTTGCGATTTATTCGATTCCAAATATCTTCATCATCACATTACTTAAGGAACGGTTAGTAACCTTAAACGGAAATTTCGTACAATGGGGCATGTAAGAGGCAAATAAAAAGGATGAAATTGTAGAATTCGAGGAAAGAAAAAATTAAACTTTTTACTTTCATTTCAAGAAAATCCGAAAAAGTCAAGCCGTGAAATTGCATCTGAGCAATCTACTATCCAGCGGTTGTTTTTAGAAATATTAAAGCAATCAAAATGGCATCTTGATAAAATCAATTTGATCTATGAACAAAAGGAAGATGATCTTGAACAATTAGAATTTTGAGATAATGATGGAACAGTGTAACAGTATTCCAAAGTTTTTAAATCGGATAATTTTATTTTATTATTAACACTGCCACTTATAAAATGTTGCCTATTAGGCAGAACTATCGATGTCGTGCATACCAAAATCTATATTCCAAATCCGTTTTGGATGATGAAATGTTATAGCCAGTTTCCAGAAAAAAATAATGTATGATCTGGAATTATTTGAACGAATATTTTGCGGCCTTTTTTGATTAAAGAACCACTTACCAGTAAAAGTTATTTAAAACTGCTTCCAGATAATGGAGTTCCAAAATTGGATGCATTGTTTTTGAGTAATGAGAATCGTCTCATATTAGACCGTTTAATAGGGTACCAACAAGATAGTGCACCAACTCACTATTTGCAAAGAGTACGTAATTATATAAATGAAGTTGTTTTGAATATATGGAGTGGTAGAGGCGACACAATAGAAAGGCCTAGAATTTCGGATCTAACGCCATTAGACTTTGTTTTTTTTAGGTTGCTTAAAATGTCAAATATATGTATATTAATGAGTTGAAACAAAGGTTTAAGGCTCAGAAATGTTGAGCTAGTCCTAAAGCTATCAGAAAGGTGTCGGTTGAATTTGAAAATCATATTAGATATTCCAGTAAAAATTTTAATTCTTATTGAAAAATAAACGAAACCAATTTGAACATGAATTACAATTTTTATTCATTTTTTTTACATTATCTATCTCTAAACCTTATTATTTTGGTTTAAGTTAAATAATAAAATGATTTTTTTTGAATTAAATATTTTTTCTCAGGATTTTTGTTATGTAACATACGAGAAAAATTATTCTATTAAGATAAAAAAAGTCATGATATTTCGAATGACGTAAAAAATAGGTTGTCACTTAAAAAAGGCTGTGATGCCTTCAAATGTTCGAAATACATGATGTTACAAATAGAGAAAAAATAATTGACGTGTTCGAGCGATTTTTCTTTTTTGGAACAATAGAATTTTAAATTAATTTATTCCAACTCCTCACTGTATATAGATCGCTATAATAATTTTTAATATTGCTATTTTCATTGTCACTCACTCATTAAATTTTTATTTTACGTAGCATGTCTCTTTTATAAGCCATTTTGAACAAAAATTGTCTCCTGGCAACCTTGATTTTCTAGTTTGTAGTTTGTAATTTCAGATTTTAAAAGAAGAACATCTCTCCATGTTGAACAATAATTTTTTTTAATTATTTACTGTAAAAGACATTTTATTCAGTGATTTTAAAAGAAGTCTTTATTTATATTATGATATGAACCGTGTTACTCTTACTAAGATATGATTGTATTCGTAAAATTTGTATATGCAAATTTTTCCTCATTGTCATCAAACATATACATTTTCCGAAAAAATTGAATGATTCAGAAACCCTAAATTTAAGACTCTATCAGTAATACATAGTTTACATTGAAATTGAAAAAGGACTTCAAATATGAACAAAAATATAAGGGTTTTATCTAAAAAACACATACAGCTTTAATGTGTAAATTTTTTGTGCACACTCTGTAGAGTTAAAAATAATTTTAAAATATCACATGGAATAAAAAAAATCTAAAAGAAATAAGTAATTTTATAGGAATCATGCTATTTTAGGTAAAACAGGCAGAGACACAAAAAAAGGATATCCTTGAGATTTCTATAAATTCCTCAGCTTATTAGACAGTTTATTGCCAAATTCGAATTCAGAACTTCCTAAGAAAATAGTCCAGAACGGCATCTTTTCTCCCAAAAAAAAAATGAATTCTAAAGATCACTAGTTTCTAACAAGTATTTCTATAAAAAAAATAAACGAGTAACGCCCGATTAATGACCATAACGAAAATATTTCCACTTTTCCAAACATGTGAATAAACGATGAAGCTAACATTTATCCAGGCTTAAACATTTTCGGAAACAATCGCATTTATACAGACATAGCATGTGAAACCTTCATAAACCTTCATTTTCACATACATAATGTATGCTATGTGACAATCGTTGAAACAATTGAAGGCTGCTTGATTAAAAATTGTCTTGTTCGTTGTAGTCACGCAAAAACCTCAAACTCAAATTCTAGGTGGCAATTGCAAGTGGCACACCTTTTAAAATTTAAATGATTACAAGTATTGTTTAAATATGGACACGAATACTATTTTCCATAGCTTTATTGTCGAATGTCCTCAAGGATTCCATTTATTAAACGCTCTCGTTCGTGCTTATTAACTCGATGAATGACATTCAATGAAAATTCGCTATTTATTATACGAAAAACTGCTAAACAACGAAATCGATTTATAACGCACTAACCCTTCATTTATCGGTAAATATTTGATTCCAATGGATTTTGTATGGTATAAAATATGAATTAAATTTTTTAACGATTTTTATTTCTTTTGTTAAAGAATTAGAAGCATTGTCAAATGCACAAAACGATGTCTCATTGCGCCTGCATGAAAATGAAGAAAAAACCAGTGATTCATGAAGAGGAAGAACTGTCCTCGGACAGTTCTAAGTCTTCGGATTTGATGGTGGGTGGGGTGGGGCCAGGAACGACCCTTGAAAAAGGAAAAAAGAAGCCCAAGCGAAGATTGGCATTCTTGAAGTTAGGTGGGGACTTTAGAAGAATGATTCCAGACAGGATTTTGCATTGTTTTGGGCATGATGAGCTTGAAATGACTAAATTAGAAAAAAGTGAGTTTCAACTGGCTAAAAACCTATATTTATGTATGCTTTTACATAACAAACATAATGTAAAGATTTACAAAAATAAGGAAGAAAATCAAAGAAAATAAAATGTCTGTGTATAAACTTGGATATAGTACATATACTTTCAGATTTGCATATCTTAGTGAATTCTCTGTACATGTACTTCATTTTCCTATCTTGACTATTTGTTTGTCTGTATATGCATGTATATGTATATAGGATGATTCACGTAACTGATTCATTAGAATATTTTGGACTTGTAACTATTTTTAATTTTTCCTATTTTGGCGTTAAGGTAATACAGATACAATTCATTCATTTAAAATATTTTGAGGGTCATACTATTTCCGGTTATACCAAAAGTCAATGTCAATCTTCTTATTTCAAATCAAACACTATATTATATTTTTATATTTTTTGATTGATTATAATCAAAAATAATAAATAATTATTATTAAGCTGTTTAAGTAGGTATTAGGTGTCCATATGCCTAAACATAACTATTTTTGAGATATTTTCATTTAAAATTAAAAAAAAAAACAAAATTTGTTTCTGACGAGCCTTTTCTGGAAAATGTGAAATTCTCTGCTTTTTTAAATCTAACCTTTTTAAATTTTATTGACACGTTATCCAGACATAGTAGATTAAGTTAATCTGAAGAATTTTTATAAATACTATTATATATATGATGTTCGCAAAATAATCTGAAATTTAAAGCATTTTGAAAGCAAAAAAGTCGATTATTTTAAATAGAACACCCAGTGTTATTTTACACACATTGAACCTAAATTTAATACTGAAACGATTTCTATGAAAAGCTTTTATGCCTAAAATTCACATTTTTGCCTCAAGTTGCGACTTTTTAATATTTGCGACTAAAAAATCGAAAAATATTAGCTTTGAAATCAATATGTATAATTTTTGGCCAAATAAGTACATATTGAGTGGGCGTTTCATATCGTACACGGCAATAATTGAAAAGCACCTGTGTATTAGTGAGAAACCGGTAGCTGATCTATTCCGGTTATAATAAAACTATTAGAAAGGTACAGATTGTGGCAAAAGCATAAAACAGAAATCTTATAGAAATTGTTTCAAATATTAAATTAAGAATAAAGATATTTAAAATGATGCACAATGTTCCATTTGAAATAAACTACTTCTTTACTTTCAAAACTTTTTTAAATTCGAGATTATATTTTGGACATTCTGCATAAGATTTATAAAAACTCTCCCTATCCGCTTAATCTATTGTTTGGTTAACCTGTCAACAAAGTTTCATAAGATCTGGCTTTTAAAAGAGCCAAGAATTTTACATTTTGCGAAAATGGGTTTTCAGGAAGATTTTTCTTTTAAATGAAAATATCTCAAAAATGTTTAGTTTTAGGTATAGGGACATCTAATAAATAATTAAACAGCTTAATATCTACTATAAAAAATGCAAAAATATATAGAGTATTGCACTTAAATTAAAAAAGTTTACACCGACTTTCGGTATAACCGGAAGTAGTATGACCTTTAATATATTTTAAATGAATATATTGTTGTATTCGTATTACTATAACTCCCAAATATAAAAAATTAAAGTCAATTACAAATACAAATTTTTTTAATGAACCAATTACGTGAATCATCCTATGCATAGGTATGTAAATACGCTATTCCAATCATTTGCTTAAAAGACCAAATATTTACAAAAAACTATTACTGGATAATGTATGGTATACATAAATACATATATTTGAATTGGAAATGCGTTAAAATGATTAAGCCTATGTACCTAATAGAAAAGGAGCTAATTAATAAAAAATGTTTCTAATTTAATGTTTCAATTAGGCTAATGAAAGTTTGAAAGAATAATAAATAAGTTAATTATTTATTCAAAGCCATTATAAAACTCCCACATTTTTGGGATCGATAAAAATGGCTAAATTTCATTAAATTGGTATTTTACGTTCTTTTACAATCTTGAAAAAATTTCTTGATAAACTATTGTGGAAAGTTATTTAAAAAATAATTGGGAAATATTTGCTAAAATACGACATTTTATTTTAACGCCATTCATTTTAAATGTTCTTAATTTATTTTTTTACTAAAATATATTTTTGGCTGCAAGAAAAAAATTCAAGAATAATAGTCGAATTTCTGTTAACCCCTGTTACTTAGATCCTTGGGGTCGATCCACTGGGATAACCTGCTCTTTTTATTTGTGGTCTGTCAATTTCAGGTCGGAGTTGGTGACCAGTTTGATAAGTTGTGCTACATTTCACCGCCTTTAAGTCTCTTTGATTTAAAATTGTTTTTCCCAGGTTGGTAAATGAAAGACAGTGATGCAAGATAGATTCTATCCTCTCTTTTTCCTTCACACATCTGGTTGTTCTGCATTTCTGAGTCTATAAGCAGATCAATACTTGTTTCTTTATTCATAGCTATTCTTTGTTCTTAGTCTTTTCAAGTTTTGTCTTATCCATTAAAGACCTTTCTTATCTATAGTTTTTCTTAGTTTTTTCTCCAGCGCTTATTATGTTTCCTGTCTAAATCATTGTAATAGTTGATAATCCAACGGCAAAAAGTATCCCTACTCAAAGGTCTGTCTTCAAAAATGACAATCCTCCCGCTTTAGTCCCTTTCATAGGGTACATTCTCCATTAGGCAAATACAATATGGTAACATTCATCACGAGACCAGCGAGGCTCAATGCTTGTCTGCTTTCATATATTAGACTACACTATAAGGCTATTATGTGATGGGTGGTAAAGACAAAACCAAAATTCTTTCATTTTAAGAATGTGCATAAAATAGTGCTTTTAACAAAATACGGTGAAGGAAATAACCATTCAACCTTTCAACCTTTGGATAGAGTTTTTGGTATTAATGAACAATATGTTAAAATGACCGACTTCTTTCTAACATATAAAGATTGGGGATACTTAAAGAACACGTCATAATATTTATTATCACAACAAATATCTAATTTTAACTGCAAACTAATAGTTTCCTCAGTTTTGAAAGCTTCTGGTAATTTCCATTTTCTATTTTACCATTACTAAAGGTACTTTTTAACAAAAAATGTCACAGGAAGTATTCTAGTTCGAAGTAAGTGTACACAAAAATCAATTAGGCACTAAAAAAGAAGTATGTAAAAAAAGAAAATGCTTGATCAATAGAAGTCCAATAGAAATTACGGAAAAACACTGTTAAACCTTAAAAAAAATCGACATTGAAAATATGTTAACCATAAACATTATGGAACTAAATGGAGAGAATATCAGTATTTGAAATTTTATAGTTAGATGATTGATTACTCGGAATATATTAATAAACAACTTGAAGAAATTTGTGGACACAAGGATATGTGCCTTATGGTCTTCAAAAAAGTCATTTTTATTCCACCCTCTAAAACTCTTTAAAATAATTAAAATAAAAATTCCTGTAAATTTTCAGCCCTTAATATTAACAGTAACCCAACCTCCAAGACGATGGAAATTTTAAATGAGAAAACACATATCATTTTTAAAATCAAACTTTGAACTTTTATGACTTTGGTGATAATCAACAAAAAAATGTTCAATTCGGCACAAATGTAGGTACATAATGTATAAAAGAGTGCATTGGAAAAATTTTTTAATCTTTATTTCTAGTTCTTCTACTGAAATTGAGGTTAACCATATCATCTTGAAACAAAAACGCCTAGAAGCATTCGAAATAAAGATTAAAAATTTTTTTCAATGCACTCTTTTATTCATCATATAAATACCTATATTTGTGCCGAATTAAAATTTTTATTGTTAATTATTACCAAAGTTACAAAAATTCAAAGTTTGATTTTAAAAATTGCATGTTTTTTCTCATGTAAAACTTTCGTCGCCTTAGGGATCGCGTTAATGTTAATATTAAGGGCTAAAAATTTACAGGATTTTTATTTTATTTTTTATTATATATATACAGGGTGTCCGCGAATGGAGTCCAAAAGAGAGAAAAAATTTTTATTATTCATTTTAGGCGAAAAAGTCATTCTTTATAAAAAGTTCTGCCTTTGCTCAAACTCCTGAAGCAACGATTAGATTGTCAGATTTTTATACAGGGTCGTCGAAAAGTTAAAAAATGTAAAAAAGTACCAAGAGTAAAGTACCTTAATTTTTTAAAATACATAAAAAAATGTTGAAGAAAACTTATTTGGAATCAAAAAATTATTTTAGATCAGATGTACAGTGTATTACAAAAGTTGGAAACCATGAAAATGTTTTAAGAGAGAAGAATTATTATTTATTACTTTTAACAAAAATTTTATGAAACAAAGTTATTTTTAAACTAACATAAAAAGAAGTCGGGTAATGAAAGATCAGGCGATCTAGCTTGATAATAATTCTTCTCCCTTAAAACATTTTCATGGTTTCCAACTTTTGTAATACACTGTACATCTGATCTAAAATAATTTTTTGATTCCAAATAAGTTTTCTTCAACATTTTTTTATGTATTTTAAAAAATTAAGGTACTTTACTCTTGGTACTTTTTACATTTTTAACTTTTCTAATTTTTAGCTGTCAAATATTTTGAAATTTCCTGAATAACTCGGGAACAGTAAATTTTAGACATAAGACACCTTACTTACTTAAATTGGTATTAAAATTTGACGAAAAATCCAAAAATGTCATTAAAAATAGGGGTACCATTTAAAAACATAACCTGGTACTACCACAGTTTTATGATGGACCCTGTACATTTGAAAATAATTTTAAAATATGCACCTTTTAATGACCAAAAATTTTTATATGAAACATTTCCTTCTGAAAATCACATTTACTGAGATATTGTACTTTGCCAGAGTAATGGCTAACCCTGTACATGTATATACAGGGTGATTCAAAACTTCACCGACCAACTCTGGCGGGTGATTCCCCGTGAAAAAAGAAGACAAAACCTCCTTTGAAATTTTTCCAGATTCTTCGTTCCAACAAAGAAAGAACAAAGAGACTAGTTTTTTGTGATTTTCTCGATAACGGTTCATCATTTTCTTCTGAGAATTTGTATAATTGTATAACCATTTGATTCTCTACCTATTAAACCTGTCTTATCAATTTCTGGAAATTTATTTAGAACCCTGTGAACCAGCTAGTGCCCTTAAGATTTTTTTTTGCAAAATCTGGAAAAACGTCAAAGGAACTTTTGTCTTCTTTTTTCACGGAGAATCATCTGCCGGAGTTTGTCGGTGTAGTTTTGAATCACCCTATATAATATCAACTAATTTTGAAATTGAATCTGTTGAAGAAAATTGTGTAAGTTTTATATTTACTTTCAAAATGAGCTATGCAAAAATATGAAATACATGAGTGACATTCTCTAAAATTTTTTAGTTAATGACAATTGCAAACCAATTTACTTACGCAAACTGGTTTGCACAAGTAAGTCTACGTATAGCCGGAAAAATGGTATAGAGCGCAAACCGGAAACTCAAGCTTGTACAACCTTTTTGTAAAATTCTACTTGCTCAAGCAAACTTGAGCATATAGTCGGCTCATTATATGCCAACACAAAAAAACGTAATGACCAAAATAAATTTATTTTATTTTTCTCGTTAGCGGGTTTTTGCAATTTGTTTAAAATGGCTTACGGTGGAGATTACCACTTTTAAAATTAGATCTCCAGCATATTTATAAGTGTGTTGCAGCAAAACTGCATCGACAGTATTTAGTTTTCCAATTATTGGTTTAAAACAAGTAGCTATATACCTTTTGAAATAACTGTTCAAGATTTTTAAATTTCAGACCGTTTATTCTCGTTTCTCTTAATTTCTAACTTTCCCGGAATAATGAAGTTCGGTTAATTGAATTAATTCTGAAAACAAAACGACCAACTTTGTCATTTAAACAGTATATCTTTATGTTTAAAGATATAAAGTCAAACTTCATTACGACGATGCTATGATGTGACTAAGGAAGGAATATAACAATATACGAGAAAGACTAAGTTTTGTTTTTGATATAACCCTCTTTTGGGTCACTATATTTGCTTCAGCGATATGCCAAAGATAATATCTTACCTTAATAGCTTAATAAGGTAAGCAACACCAAACATTTATTTTAGCCCTCTACAAGTAAGGGACTTAAAACTTACGTATCAGGTAACGTGGTTCGTTCGAATCACGGGTGATCCGCCTTACATTTGAGGGTTAAATTCAACCAAAACAAAACTATTTTTGGAAATTTTGTTAAAATGGCGCACCCCCATAGTTACTTTTAGAATTTCAAAATATTTCGCCTAAAGTTTCTACTTACCGAAATACATCCGCTTTATAGCCTTATCGGAACATCTTGTATTTACTCAAATCGGTTGCTTGAACCGAGCATTGATTGGAAGTTCAATTTATCTGGGATTTGATAAGATTGGTATCTTCGGTAAATCTCTGGACATAAAGATAATCTTCTCTAAATTACTAGTTTCTGCAACTCCCTGCGATAAAAATAACATTCCTAATGTGGTTTTAATACCATATAATTATATTTTCAACCGTCCACATTTCCGAATCGGTTTAGAGTATGTGAAACCTGTTTCAATGTTACTTTCCAAGGGGGCAATTTGTGTCGCAGATGGAAGTATTCAACTACTAACTGCCATGCCTGACGACAAATTTCTTTAGGCAATACGACGAATGGAATGGGAAAAATTTATAATAATTATTAAAGGAAATGTTATTCGGGCCTTTGTTTATATAATTGAGATTCTCGTTCAATCAGTTCAATGTAAAATACAATAACGTCATAAATTTAAATCACTTTTGATATTGTATGGTATTTTTCAGTAAAGCTTTTTCACAATTTAAAAAATACTTGTATCTACTATATTAATGGCGATCGATAGCGAAAAAACGATACAATTGGTTATCTCTGAAATAAAATTTCTCTAAATTCTTGTATATGTATAGCTTCAATTTTTTCCTTCAAGTTTTGAAAGCACTGATATAGATTGAAGAAAGACAATAATTCTTGTAACGACTACTAAACTTATTGCAGGACACTGTAAAATAATGGATCTAGGAATGAGTTTGAAATAGTTGTCCATCAAGGAGTAGTTCAAAATAAATAAAACTAATATTTAAATAAAAAAATTAATGAAACTTTTTCAAAGAAAACAGTCATATAAATAAGCAGATTATTTAAATATTAAATAATTCTTGAAGACCAAAGTTACAGCTGTGCCAAAATGTAAATTTAAAGAGAAAAAGATATTTTAAGTTTTTTCGAGTACAAAAACGAAAAGTTATCTAAGATTCTTTATTAAATAGTAATTAGCAATTTCTATAGCCGTTTTCTTAGGACTTAAAAACCGTTTTCATTTTATAGAGGACTTAATACTATAGTAAAAAACATACAACTTTTTATTCACGTCACAGAATGTAACGATTGGCAGTCGCCTTACGTAAAATGACAAGTCGTAATTGTTTTTATGTGCAAACAAAAGATAAGAAATATTTGAATGTATGCGGCCAACATCATTTTGTTGCATGGTTGCTACTTAATTTGCTGACATTTCCTGTCAAATTTTTCAAAACAAATTTTTATTTGGCTCAATTGGGGTAAATGTAAACGCATATTCAAAAGTAAGAATGCAATACTGGTTATTTAAAATAAGGCGCCAAACCTATGATGTTATTTGTCCAGCGTTCACTTCCGTTTGATTTGTCACGTTTATAAACGTAATAAATACATTAAAATTACATTTTATATTTCATATTAAAGATGATAATAAATATCTTATTCACATTAGCCCTAGTATTTTGAATACTATAATGCCTAGTTTAATTGTTACGTGTTTATATACCTTTAACCCCGACGGGTCAGGGGTAACACGACATAGGTCACTATATATCTCTTTTTACATATAATTATTAGATTTTTATATAAAACTGCTTTTGCTCCCTTTAAGAAGAAAGAGCATCTAATTTATATTTAAATTTGTGGTTTAATGTTAGCTTATTAAAGCCATAAAAAGATACTTAAAATTTGAAAGTGTTAAAATCGTCTCCATTTGCCCTAATTGACCCTATTTCTCTATTTCTTGAAAAATATTCGTTCTTATCTTCTTTTAATTCCTTGTTCATCGACTTTTGCAATAAAAATCTGTTCTTTTGAGAACAAAAATAATGCTCGTGATTATTTATTATTAAATTAATTCAATTTTATTAAATTAATTTAAAAGAAAATTAATTAAAAATATGGAGTTAATACACTTTTATTTTGAGGTACAAATATAGATTTATCCTCAAAAAATATCAACTAGGTACAGATTTCGACTTAAAAACAAGTGCTCTTGTCATTTTTAGTTTTATTTTTATATCTGCGGAATGCAGGTTAGAAGATATGCAATTTTTTTGAAGACTGTCAACGTCACACTGTTTTCATTATTTAGGAACTGTTATTTTTCGAAGCAGCGGGCCCAACGGATTTTTTTTCCGAATGGATTTTAAGGTATTTTATAAAAATAAAATGTACTAAAGTTTAGGTATTCATTCCCTACAATTACACGTAAATATGGGTAATTATGTTGAAATACGCTTATTTATTAATGTAAAATTAAAATTAATAACGTAAATTTTCTATACCGCAACTCATTTTTCACGATTCATATTGCAATAAGAAATGTAATTACTGTTGTTTTCCTTACATTAAATGTTGAAAATGTCCACCAGTTGGGTCAGTATATGTAAGCCTGACAGCCTTTGAACCAGTTTTTCCGATTGCATTGAAAGAGCTCTAGCATATTTCAATGTGAATGTGATTGGCATCATCAAAAATACGTTGTTGTAAATGATTTTCGGCTTTTATTTCAGTAATGTAAACCAGCTTTTTCATGAAACTCCAAAAGAAAAAATCCAAAACATTAAGATCATGAGATTTCATAGGTCACTGATTCCCATTTTTTTCTATTCACCTATTTTCAAAATTATTAGTCAAGTGCCACAAATCCGAACGGCTTACCTGTGCTGGTGTTCTTTCATGCAAATACACCATAATCAAACGGAATTAAAGGGGCACAATTCCTAACTTTAGTAAATTATGTGTTAAGAAACTTAAATAGTGTTACCCTTTTAATCTTTGAAGCATAACTAATAGGTGACCTCTCATTCTATCTCAACTTACGAATTGACAGAAAATTTATGTTGGATTTTTTTACTAAGTAAATTAGAATTTTAATTTACTCTGTTATCAAAATTATAAAAATTCCGAATCTTTTTCTCCCAATCTTTAGTTTTGACCACAATATTACTGTCTGGGTGCAAAATTCGTAAATTAAGCAACCTACACCCTGTCATGGTTTAATTTAATTCGTGAATTTAATTTTTTGTTCATTAAAATCCTATTTAACCTCACTTTCCAACAGTCTTGAGCTGAAGGATTTTAGCACATTACTCCCTTGGGTTCATGTGAGGAATAGAAAGTGATCAGAGTAGATTTATTGTCCGGAATTTTATTGATTATAATGATAATTATCATTGCTTTATTATTTAATTGATTTTTCGTTTCTTTAAACTTAATTAGGAGAAATTTAATATTTCTGAAGTTTATAATTTAATGTATAATTAGTTTTGTTTGAAAGCACAACTGTCAATCGAATAATGTGAAGTTAGGGGTCGTGACGACTTGGACAGATTATTGTTCTTCCTCCTTTTTAAAATTTAACAGAGAAGACAAACGTATCCTAGTGCATGTCTATTCGTCTATTTAAAATTTGGGTATTTAATATGGATTGTTAGTTCCGTAAACCAACAATGATAAATTAGCGATCCAAAATGTGGCGACACCGGTCTCCGGGGTGGTGACTAATAGTACAATTTTTGATGTACCTATATGTCGCAAGCAAATGGCTATTTTAGTCAAATAGCATTTGCCTAAGCAAATTACTTTTAAATAGGTAAATAGTCCCAGTGAAAATATCGGACTATTTGCCTAGGCAAATGGCTTTTGCCTAACAATAAAGTAGGCTAATACTGTTAACTATTTTTACGATGTTAATAATACTACAAAAAATAGAAAATAAGATAAGTTCTGGTAGGATTTGGTTTGGTAAAAAATGTGGACAACACTGTTTGTTTTACCAAATCAGATCTTACGCCAACGTACCTTTTTTCTATGTTTTTAACATTGTTAACATTATCTATGTGAAGTAAAAATAAGTATAAAGTTTCATCAAAATCGAAAAGTAAGCGTTTCAACAAATTTACCATATTTGTAAACAAACAAATATAAATAAAAAAATTATATTAAAATTACAATTTGCCTAAAAGAGGGCTAGGCAAATGGCATTCGCCTAGTGGAATGCTATTTGCCTAGGCAAATAATTTAAAATCACAATTTCAATCATTTGCCTGGTCAAAAGCTATTTTACTAAAATAACCATTTGCCTGCGACATATATAATTTAATGAAAAAGTATATAATAATAACATAACGTTTCATTTGCTAAACTAATAAACTATATATTATGATTGTTTTAACGATTTTTGAATGTAGCTTAATATGAAAATGTGAGAAAAATATCTCGAACTAAAAGTGCGGTTTTGCTTTCTTACCTATGAAACTTAATCCTACTTTTTTCACTACGTCTTTTGTAACCATAAGCGACACAATAATTATTTTTTAAACACTTGAAAACATTAAAAAAAAACAAATTAATCACTTCTAATATCACACATTGTTTTAAACAATTTGTTTACCACCATAATAACAGTTGCGAAAATTAGTACTGTCAGTCACCACACCGAGGATCGGTGTCGCCACATGTTTGATCGCGTAATGGCGGCTCACTAGCAGTCCATATTTATCTATAGTCAAAGATTTAAAGTAACATTGATTTTCTTTAACTATATTTTGTGAATTTCCTTCAATATAAAAGAGGTATGTTATTTTAATTTATTAAGTTAGCATGCTGAAGAACGGTTAGTTAGTTATTTGTTCGTAATTAATTAGACACCTAGTGAACGGCCCAGGTAGAGCCCCAAGAAATTCTTGGATGCATAGCTTAGAACAGGAGAATAACCACTTTCTCCTTAAGATAGACTTGAAGAAATAGACTTCAGTCCCTTCATTTGTTACAGAAATATTCTGTCTTCATTGTTGCCGAGCATTACTGAATGGCGAATTGTGTAGATTCTTAAAATTTATTAGAATTTTAAAAAAATAGTCGTCCATCTTGTCTGCTCAATCATTAATCGTCATACTGTCTTATCAAACATTGTTCATCGTTTAATTTACAACGATTCTTTCCTTGTGTTAGCGGCCACCGAATAATTTCGGAGCTTTTCTTATTTAGCCTGATAAGACAAGTGACATCCGAATCCATGTGAGTTGGGCAAATTGCTCACCATTATTTTAAGAAAATTAATTACCATACAAAAGGTTTGAAACGTATTCTTTTGCCCATCTTCAATATTAAATAATATCTATTTATTATAATAACCAATAAAAAAGAGGTGTTGCAATCCTTTAAATAGGATATGGGTAGATACAAAAATGAAACTCGTACTTGTCCTGCAAGACTTTGGGTGTTTCTAATACTTCAATCCTATTCAATAAGATTTAAAATTTGTTCTTCAGCTTCGGGATCGATATATTGGTGCGGACCACATTTTTGACATTTTAGAACTACACTGCCCGTATCTAAAAGTCTCTGCAAAACTTGTACAAATGTTTTCTGTGCTGAAAGCGGCGTTCTGATGGGTATCGTCGCCGGTAAATAGTCGTTTGGGAATTTTCGAAAGTTTCTTCGTAAGTAAGAAACAGATCATTACTTTCGAGTACGAAATACTTTTTCGTTTTTAAATCGTCACAAAATTCACTTATTATTGACTGAGGATGTAATACTTTAAAAACAAAAACAAGTAAATGCAGAAAAAAAAATATATAAAAACAATTCTGAATCGGTCAAGTTCAAGATATGATTTTTAAATTTATAATCATGTTTCTAGTAATGTGAGCAACGTCGAATTCTAGTTTTTTCATTAATCATCAACTAATTAATATTTGCCTAATACGTATTTAGACACATTTGCTTAAAATTTTAATTCTTATCACAGTTTTTCGATCGTCACTATATTTTTACTACCCTTTTTTTTCGGAATAACTATTAGGTTATTGATCCATGTTGTATGGAACTTTTATCGTTAAAATAATTTTAAATATCCAGAGTGTCCCAGCTAACATGACCATCTGAAATACATTGTTGTTTTTAAAAGTAAGGTAAAATATTACAGAACAAAGTGACTCAACACGAAAGGCCACATGTAATCATGTTAATTTAATTTTTTTCTGAAGGTTGTTGTCTTTATGATATCAAATTCATATGTATTGATTTAAGTAAATAGATATCTACTATTATTTTTTTTATTACATTTTAGTTCGCGTCAAGGTGAATTCAGGGCATATACGCACATATTAATATTTGACCCTCAGATGACTTTGTTATGAAGAAATTATTTCTTATCTCGTATCAGTTCGATTCGAAAATTGAAAAGCTTGAGGTAATCTTAGGATAAAGGAAGAAGGTACAAATAGAGATTGTATTAATTTATAGTGAAGCCAGAAGAAACTCAATGCATGCTTGTCAACTATACGCAGAAACATTTCCTAAGAAAAATCATCCTTCTTGTAAAACTTTTGATCGTTTGTTTAAAACATTCCTCGACATAGAAGGAGAATAATCGGAAATTATTGTATTGACTTCAGCACCAAAGAATTCGAATACAAGCTGTCGACAAATCGAGAGTATTTCAGGAATTTGCAAATTTTCTGTATAACGAATTCTGAAAAAATGTAAATTTCACCCATATCACATTTCATTGCATCAAGAATCGTGCGAAAACAACTTCCAGAACCGTATTAACTTTTGTGAGTGGGCTCTGTAGTAGTTACAATCAAATATTCATTTCTTTTCCGATGTACTATTTAGTGATGAGTCGATATTTATACACAAATGGGTAATTAAATAGGCACTATTTGCATTATTGACCTCCTGAGGATCCCTTTTGCTTCGATTTATGGCGATGGACATCATTTTGAAGATTTCATGAATTAAACATTTATTTTAATGCGGTATATATATATATACAGGGTGAGTCATAACGGGTGACCGATATTCTACCAGTGAATAGAGGGAGTTAATTTGAGTCGAAAAGTACGTATGAAGAAATGTCCTCACTGTTACCATTGAGGAACTACAAGAGGTTGAAATTTACCCATTTTTTTTCCCTGCAGTGTACTGCATTAGAATTCGAAGTAGTGGGTGATGATTGTTGTTGAGAAAATAAATTGGTGGCATTTCATGACATTTGTCACTTTTGTAGTTTTTTAATTGTCAACTGTGATTTTTATTATCAAATAATTTTAACTTTTTTAGTAAAAATAAACGAGATTTCCAAACGTGGCTCAGTTTACTCCACTGGAATATGGGCG
>JABRWK010000115.1:43916-69626 GCA_013372445.1 Hypothenemus hampei | reverse complement strand
ATTGTTTGGGTTATACCTACCAATATGCTAAACTCATATACCAAATTTAGTTAAAAAATCTTAAGCCGTTTGGAAGTTAAAAAATAATGAAATGTTGTTTTTTCAAACTTTGACACCCTGTAGCTCTGTTATTATCAACTTTTGGACTAAGGTAAGTTTAGTTAAATCGACTTGTTTTGACCCAAAAAATATCATGGTACTATTTATGGCATTCATTTTCCGAACACCCTGTATATGTTTATCTAAAGTTAAGAGTTGTAATCGATAAAACGAATACTCATAAGAAAAAAGTAAAACTAATAGAAAATATGTCTTTTTAATAACTTTTTTTAATTTCTTTCTAAATTTAATTTAATTTTTAAGTTAATTTTTGGAGCAGGTCGATATTTAGTTTTGGATTTACATTATCCTAAAGGCTTACTTTTTTATTACTCTTAAATAAATCAGCTTACGCAGATTTAACGATATGAATTCAGTTTATGAATAAGATTTTGCAAGGGTTCTTCCTTGATCGATATTTAAATTGTTTGAGAAGATTAGGATATACAGATAATTCTGCTGACGTAAAACGAGACCATTATTACGTCCATAGACAATTTATACAGCCAACTTTCGTTATGGACACCGAGCCAAATTTTACTTTTTGGTGTTATCCATTCACCATTTAAAATTTTCCACTAGTATTTTAAAATATCCGTGCGCGTTGAAATTTCTGTATATGTTATTACTCGAGACGTCAACCCATGTCGTTCCACTGAAACACCTTAAACGATAAATTTAACACTTGATTTTTTTTATAGTTATATAATTTTTTCAATGCCCTTTTGACCCATATTCCCCAAACTGCAAATCGTGAAGGATACAGCTCCAAAGGACCCAGCAGAAGTTCTTCTTTTGGTAATTTATAAACGAATAAAGTGGATAAAGAAAAAACCTTTATATTTTCAAGATAATTTAGATTTGGAATTTGAAGATGAGTCTCCTGATGAAGAATACTCGTATGACCAAGAGGACAAGAAAACTTTAAGAAATTTCGTCATAGAATATCCTTATACAGAAGAAAATATCACACAATTAATAGAAATATTTAGGAAACATCGCGTAAGTGAATATGAAGGTTTTAGTTATTGCAATTCAATTTTTTTTTATTTAGCATTTTCGACTGCAGCCTAAAGTACTTGCAGATATTCTAAGACGTTCTGTATTAACACTAAGAAAATTGCCAAATATCAATGTCGTCTCAACGGCCTTGTCCAAACAGATAACGGTTTGTGGAGATTTGCATGGAAAATTTGACGATTTGCTCGTTATTTTGCACAAGGTAAGAAAGATAAATAATTTACTCTCGAATTTTAAACGATAACCAATTTTGCCTTTATTAGTAATAAAATTAGAAATTTAAATACAACGTCCAGTGTTTGAGAAATCTTAGTCATAAAGAAATTACTAATTTTTAATAACAATGTTTAGCTGGTAACAGGAATCCAATTCTTATTTTCTATTTTTGTAAAATTTTATTAATTTAGAACTTTGTATATCCAATTACATATTTAAATAAATAAGAACACTTCCAATTACAACATTTAAAAGAAGCACATAACACAATATATGAAGTTTTAAGTAGATTTCACTTTGAAATTGAATATATTGCAAAGTTTTGTAACTCCAGCATGAATATAGAGCAAGAGTCAAAATATTTAAGTTTTCCAAAATATGTTTCTTCAGATAAGTTACCGCGTAATACCTATCAACACACTAGAATTTTAACTCGATTTAATGATTAATGAAGAATGGAGTGGACTTATCTGACCTTGTTCTTAGGAAATGCAGTAAGTCAAGGACGTTTAGGCTGAAATCTTTACGCCAAGGATCAACAATCTTTAACTAACGCGGATATATTTGAAGTGTGCAGGGGATTCGCTGGATCAGTGTTTTAAAAAAAGATTCTACTTTAGTGTCTAGTTAAAAAAACTGATTCTATTAAGGTTGCGAATCTTAAAAAAAATTAGATAATCATCTGCGGACACTTGTGAACCTGACAACGCAGTACCTTGATCTAGACCATTTAACAGACGGTACTACTCTCCAGACTTTTGAGCAAATGGATACGCATCTGATGAATTAAATAAAAAAGTAAAAATCAATTTCATAATGCTGAGATAATAAACGTTCTAGAGGCAGAAAGTTTTAGCAGATATTAATTATTCAAACAAATAGACTTAGCCCTGATAAATTTGGGAAACATTTTTTAATTAGTTAGGATTATCAGGTATGGTTCAAATTTTATAAGATCCTTTAACGTAACATTCATGAACATTAGAAATTTCTCCATACTCAGGTTGCTATAATGCTCCAAAACCCCCTTTTGTTACAACACTCCTCATCAACCGTTCATGACACTAGAAGATGAGGTAGTGGAATGCCTTTATTCACATACTTCAAATACATATAACCATCAGACATAGTTCAAGACATTGCGGACACATCTTGAACATACATTGAATAAAGGGCCTATATTTGCAAAAGTTATTCTTTGGTTCCAAATGAATTTTGAGATAATTAAAAAAATTAATTTGACGTAGAATTTTAGGACTGAGAAAGAAACATACTCGTAGGTATGTAATTAAAAATTTATTCTAGCGATTCTATTTATTTTATTTATTTTGGTTTTCATCGGAGTATACGAAGACAAACAGTAATTCGATTTTCATGATACGCAGTAGAAGTAAGCTTAGGATTTGGAATTTATTAAAAAATTAGTTGTATTTCCAATGCCAGCATTTCATGGAAAACTTAAAGAAAAAAATATTTAATCCATTTTTGAATTATAATATTCAGGAAAACACGCATGGAAAAACAAAATAATAATTAAACGTTATGCAGAGGAACAAAATAGTGAAGGCCACACGTGTTAGCCGCACATCACTTAACAACACATTGTAGTTCCGTGATTGGCTGAAAACTAAACAGTGAGTCATGCCACCAAATACCGAGGGTAATGAGTGAGTTTTGTAGCAAACTACTATTTTTAAAGTTAGTGTAATAATATAAAAGATTTCCTTTTGTTGAAATTTATTGTTGCCATTGCATTCGTTACAGCAAATATAAACCAAAGCCCTTATCAACCCAGTTTTCATTTTTTGGTCAAAGAGTGACTTTGGCAAAAGTAGGCCTCCCATGTATATTGCGGTCATCTGTTGCATATACAGTACGTACTTTATGGATATCCTTGAGATATCCGAGAAAAAGAGTATGTACATATCTAAAGAAGGATATTCTAGGTAAGCCATAATTCGTATAATTTTATGGATATCCATACAGAAAGCGGCCATCCAGGGGATTATGCTAATACTTCAATATGCATGTCTATTGGACAACTCGGTTTTGTTTGGACCTTAGCCAAGTTCATGTGCACTTTATGAAATTAAATGACCTTCGGAATTGAATCAAGTGCACTTGATCCCTATAAGGATTGATTTTACCATTTGTAATATTTATATCAAAATATCGTAATTAAATTTTGTGATGATACGGGCTTAAGTAATACACATATACTTAAGGAAATATCTTTCTTACATTCATTGTCATTTGCGACGAAATTGTACTACATACAATGACAAATGGACAAACAAGTTCTCGAGTTAAGAATTTTTTCCTACAGACTAAAACAGGATGTTGCGATTGACTCTTTATTGATTTTCTCATAGGACATTATCAATTTTGCGTACTACACTTAAGCTCTTGATGAACGTAATGAAATTTTCTATGCGGCATAAAACGCAATATACGTTAAGTGTCAGCGGGTTTCAGAAAAGTCAATGTGTAGAAATATTGCGGCAATTGTTCTCAAACACGATCAGTTTCATTTTTCGATATCTTCTATCTTTATAACGAATAATTATAATTAGTAATATTTAAATATAACAGACGTGACTAGATTTATTTGCTTACAGAAAGAGACTTTCTTTGTGTTTTTAGAATGGACTTCCTTCGGCGGCGAATCCTTACGTATTCAACGGAGATTTCGTGGATCGTGGCAAACGAGGTTTAGAAGTGATCCTGGTGCTTCTTTTATGCCTGATAGCATTCCCTGGGGGCGTTTATTTGAATCGGGGCAATCATGAAGATCACATTATGAATCAAAGGCGAGCAAAATAAAGATTTTCTTAACCTTTTTTTCTTTATGTCAATAGTAATTTACATTTTCTTCTTATCTATTCACGTTTCAGATATGGATTTATTCGGGAGGTACAATCGAAATACAAGGTAAGCATTTGAGGTAAATTGTAGATCCAAAGAATAAAAGGGCTTTAATTGAATTGCATAGAAGGCTGGTTGGTTCTATATTGAAGGTTTAAAAGGGGAATTTAGGGATTTTATTGAAACGTGTTTAAGCGGTTACGCCTAAGCCAATTACAGTAATTTCTGACGTTGGCGATCCTCCCCGGTTACCCTCGTTTTTAGCCTAATGATGTTCGATCTATCATTTACGGAGGCACTTATCGTATTACGAACTTTATAATTAAATAATGGTAATTTACGTAATTCTTTAAAGAAATTACTGTTATGACCTTACACAGTTGGATTTGATGAAATTTTTAACGTTCTGAAGTAAAACAAAAACAAATATATTTTCATTTAGATATCCAGTTTAAAATTTTATTAAGCTTAATAAAATAAAAAATGTGGAGATCGTTCTCTTAAATCATCTGAACATTCTCTTATATTCAGAAATAGAAGACACGTAATTGATTTCAAATGTATAGGTTGTTTTAAATAGAGGAAAGGAATAGTTAAAATCACTGCCATTATTTGGTGTCTTAGTACAGACAAAAGAACAAGCAAACATTGGCTTTCTGGTTTTTTGATCATTCCCCGAAAAAAGGACTAAGCATGTAAATGAAATGCGTAATGCTGGATTTATACAGCCTGAGTTACTAAAGTTGGCATCAGCCGTACACACAATCGCCGAACGTGGATGATTGTGAAAAAAAAACAGTTAGCTATTTACTTATTTACATTAGGACAGTTTACTTTTCTCGTTAGTTTCTCGGGGTGCAGATCTTCAAATATAGATATCTTTCTACATACAGTAGCGAACTGGCGTTTTTTGAATGATACCAAAATATTATTTAAAATAAAAGCATTCAACGCAATTGGACAGTGTAAGTATGTATATCACTCTTTTTGTTCTTTCAAACAAAACGACAAATAACATTTGTTTTATTACATTTTTGAAATTCTAAAAGCCGAAGATAGCAGAACATCTCTGGATAAAATTAAAGAGGCCGACAGTATATTTTTGGCAATAGTAGCGTAAATGTTATTACTTTTACTAAAAGTATTTATTAGAGCGACGTCTTAATGTCTAGCAGGACTCATTATTCCGTTAGATTAAAGGAAAAAAATTATAGACGCTTATAACGGAGGTACCCACAGTCTGTTATACGAATTTCTTTTTTTTCATGCCAAAACAAACCTTTTTGAGAAAAATAAAAAATAATATAGAAAGACAATGAAGGAACTTGACGGATGAATTAAAAAAAATTGCAGCCTATACATATATCCATAAATCTGCGAAATCTACTTTAACTGAATTGGGTGATGTAGATCAATCGTGTAAAACAATACAACGTCGTTTGACTAGAACTAAAAACCCTTCCCATCTAAAAAAATACAGATGCTAGAATGTTGTTTCTTTTTAGCTATTCACATAGAACTATGTATAAGTAAATGGAAAAGGATACTTTTTCCTGATAAGGTGATGTTTCATTTGTTTGAAAATGATGTTGCTCATTACATTCATCTACCTAGCGTCAAAAGTATATTTCTACTACCATAAAACAAGGGGGATGCTGTGTTGTGAATGGGGGAATGCTTCTCTTCTAATGGAGTAGGACCTATTTTTGATATTGAGGGAATTATCGATTAATTTATATATTTAGATATCCTGAACAACATTATGTTGCCATACGCCGAGTGAAAAATGTCTTTCAGATTCGTTTTCAACATGATAACGATCCGAAGCACGAATCCGAAGCGAAGATCGTCAAACGGTGGTTTATAGAAAATAAAACTGAAGTAATGAAATGGCCTTCCCAAACATCTGATCTTAACCTAATTGAAAATTTATGGGAAAAATTAAAGAATATTGCAAAAGGAAAACATTACAAATAAAGCTTCATTACTCGCATTATTCGTGGAAGTTACAAGAATCTGGAAAAGTATAGAACAGGACACCATTGATAATTTCATTAGTTCGATTCTTTCAAGATGCGACAAAGTTTTTACTCCTAAATGTATTAGACTACTTAGCGTTTATTTCATTTCTAATGAATAATTGAAGAGTATTTTTAATTTTGCCTATCTACAGCTTTTGGAATTTCCCAAATTTAATAAAACAAATGTTATTTGTTACTCTGATAAAAAACAAGAATACATAATACAAAAAAGTGATATACTACTTTGTCCATCTGAATTAAATGATTTTATTTTAAATACATCTTTTTATTTTTAGGAAAATTTAAGTCTTTCTAATTTTGTTCGCTATTGTATACGTTTAGAGGGACCTAAAAAAGTTTTAATATGTAGTATAGTTATTTTAAGAAAGTCACGGTATGAAAGAAATGCTAATACCCTGCCCTATTTTTCATTTCTAAGTAAATATGTAAGTATTGCTGTAAAACATATCAGCCACGATGCCTGCTAATTGCACGTTTAAAAGCGTTAACTTATAAACATCAAATGTGACAAATTTTTTAGGTTTCTACCTATTTTGTATGTAGAAGCAACGAAAAATGTTTTTCTATAATATTGTGTAATATTTTAATTGAATCTCGTCCGATTTTTACTATGTGGTTGTATGTGTATATCGTGCGGACGTGTAAAATCTCACCCCTTTCCCCAAAATTTTTTTTAATGGATCAAAATGTCGACTTCAACTAAATTGGGGGTTACATGACATATCATTATACAGGTGATCCGATTCTCTTTACAACTAACTACCTTTTATTGAAATCGGTTCAATCGTTAAATAGAAAATAAGAATGATTTAATTTAAACATTTTTACTATATGTCCATATATAACTTTAGTTATTTAGTAAAGTTGAATGATTTTTTACTTTCTTATCAAAGGTCATTTAACTAAAAAACTGCTTAGATATTTGAAATAAAAAATGTCTAAGAATAAATTTTTATTTGTGCATATTTGAGCAGTCCTTAACTTAATTTGAAATTTTACGATTTTAAAATGCTTCTTGAATTGCCAATAATATAAAATGGTACACGCACGTAGAAGAGCAGATTGAAGCGATCTTAATTTTTGGAGAAGCTGATTGCAATTTTCATGAGCCTGGAATAATTTTATTGAAAGAATCCTACTGAAAACACTACCGAGAAGTGGTGACTAAATTTCAAATAAGCAATTGGGGAACGAGAGAAAAAGGATCGGGACGCAGATCCATTTCCGAAAACAAGCAGCTTGATATTCTTGTATCCGTTGTTAATCAACTCTAACAATTCACATGAAACGTAGCTTTGAATATCGATGTGTCCACAACAACGGTAAAAAATACTTAAAGAAAGAAAAATTCCATCCCTATAAGTTAATGATTCTGTAGCAACTGACTGAAGATGATTCCAATATACAATTGCATTTCTCAGAAATGTTTGCCGAGTCAATAATTGAAGATCCTGGATATATAAAGTCAATTTGCTTAAGTGACGACTTTTTTTAAGCGGCACAGTAAACAGACAAAACATAAAATATTGGTCTAATATGAATCCACATATCTTTTGTGAGAGCCATACACAGAATCAAGAGAAAGCCAATGTATGGACAGGTACATACATTGCGTGGCCATATTGTGAATCCAACATTTTTGATAAAAAAATTATTTTTTAAGTTATTCATATTTTCTTTTTAACCAGTGAACTAATTGCAAGAAAATGTAATTCGTTGTGAAGAGATTTGAATTACTTTTATAATGAGGTGCCACATACGCTTTTTTCAATTTAAAAAATTGTGTTGGTAATGCTCTCTTCGTAGATGATCATTTGATGCATATCATTTTTCCCTTCAAGTGTAGTAGGCGTGATCCAAAACCGAACACAATTAATTTGAAGTCAATATCTTGCTCCGTTCAAAAAAAAGGGAAGGGGTATCTTAAGCTTCCTCACGGTATATTTTATAATTTGACATACAACAATATAACAAGCCGACAATATATTGAAAATCAATAAAAGAAAAGTTTTTCTGACTGAAATAATGTTATGAATTTATGTCGAAAACATTGAAAATTGGTTACTAAAGTTGTTATTTCCAAAGAATAAGAAAAATGAATGGGTTAATTGTCTTTTCGAAGAGAGAAACACGTCATTTTCCAAGTTTCTGCCCAAAGTTTTCTTGTCAAATCTCGGTTGTGCTAACTCTAATTGCTTATATCCCATAAGGGTTTCCATTCGTCCAGTAAACTAGTTGATTTCTCTATCAAACCAGTCATAAATAGATGAAAAAAAATCAAATTATTTGTTTTCGTTGGTCAATCGGTTGAACACGCTAGTGCCCGTCGATATTACTACACATATAACTGTTCCGATTTCATTTCGTGCCTTTTTCTATCGTTATCGGCAAAGCATGTCAGTTTAAAAAATCGGAGTGAATGAATATTGTATTAAATAGTTTAGAACTATTCATGTCATTACTTTCGTCAATAACCCAATTACAAAAAGTGAAATTTTGTCAGCCAGTGTAAATATAAAAATAAACTTGCTTTGCTTTTAAAATTAATGAAAAGACATGATTAATTAGTTTAAATTTTATTTGAATCAGGTTTACCTTAAGAATGGTAAAAAAATTGTGAATAGCTGATATTTCTACAAGCTGATTTACAAATAAGCAAGCAAGCCAACGTAAATATCCTATTAAATTAAGAAAATTACTTTAGGTTTAAAGTATAAGTAATAAAAAAATAAAATGATAAAAAATTTTGATAAGAATTCCAATAAATATGGAGAATGTTGAAAACTTAAGAGGAATGCAGTTTTTAGACGAAACAGATTTCCTCTGTATATTTTTCTCTGTATATATTAGGGTGGCCTAAAAAAACTACTGTGTATGTATATTATACATGCAACGAAGGAAAAGTGAACCCATATAAGATATTTTTTGAGAAAATACATTAAATAAACAATAGCTTTTCCGAAACGTTGGCTCATTAAGAAATTGCTTTATTCTGTTCAATCCTGACCAAAAATAAGTCCCGCTAACAGAAGATATCACAACTTAAATAAACAATATTATTTCAACTTTTCAAAAACATTTAAACCGTATTATCATTTAAAAAATAGAAATTTTTTAATGTAGTTAGATTTATTAAGATAGGCTGACAAATATAGACTTTTATTTTACTGCTTTATGATTTTCTTTTGACTTTTAAATGATATGAAATAATTCTACAAAATTTTACATACACTTATGCCCAAACTGAATATGATTGCAGATTTTGCATTATTTGTGGAGGGCATTGTGAGTGATATAAAACCCCTAAATCCTTGTAATTTTTTTGTGTCACACTATACATATATTTACTTTATCAAAACCATTTATTTTATATTTTTTATATAAAAAAGTTAAACATTTTAATTATTAAGAAAACGAATTTAATAATAGTGGAGAAAACCCAATAATCAATGACGGTTTCATCCACTTTTTTATTGCAGAATTATAGAAATTTCCTTAGGTTTGAATGACGTTATTTTTTCTAGTAAAATAATTTATTGAAATTAGATTATTTTTAACGTTTAACCAAAAACCAAAATGCAAGAATGTAATCTATTTTCCAATAATAAAATGACGGATACGATGACATCATAAACACTACAAAATTTTAACGAGCAAGGTGTATATGTTGAAACCTATTCCAGGGCAATAAGTCAGAAAAATGTTGGTAAGCCTATTTGAAAGATTAAGGAAAAGTATTAGTTTTTCCTAGTCGACAAAGTTGACGGCCAATGGGTTTCACCTTTAAACAAGACAAAGCTATTTTAAATTACGTAGAAAATGATCCAAATAATACGTAGTATGCGACGTGTAGGATTATCAGACAGTACATACAGTTGGTATTATACTTTAGTGCAAAATTTATTAGCAGGCGATAATCTAAATAGAATTGAGTTTTGCGAGTTTATAAGAGAGAATAAAATTATAGAATTTCCTAATTTTAAAGAAAATATTTCATTAACTGATGAGGCAACGTTTACAAGAGGATTATTAAATAAAACATTAAACATAAGCTGTGGTGTTTTCCAAACGTTTTAAACTAAAATACATTTTACACTAAACAAATTTCTTTAGAAAAACAAAGAATCTTGACAGGCTTAATTATCGTAACAATTATTATTCATTTGTTTAAAATGGTTACTATACATTTATACTTTTTGCATTTAGCACATCAGTACCGTGTAAATTTATCAGGAGTTAAGTTAAGGTACATTATGAATCGCTACCAGTTTCTCAGTAGTTTTTCGGACTTTCCTCTCTGTCATATTTTCAAATTTCAGGCAGCGGAATAGAAAACAAAAACTCTTTTCTAACATGATCCGCAGTACAAATCTAGCTCGTTGCCTTTGCTATTATTCCAAAAACTTGATATATTTTTTCACGATGATCTCAAGGAACTTATCAGGTTCCAAAATCAAAACTAAATAATAGTCTAATTTCATTTAAATCGGACAATTTTGCATGTTCGTTCTATTGAAATTTAGAACGCATAGTCTATATAAAAGTAACTTATTCGTACTTAAGTATAGTATTTCATACAAAAAAAAAATCCAAATATTCAGCTTAGTTTGGGTCTTATATGTATTTAGTTTTGGATCTGATAAATCAGGTATAATATTACTTACTTTTTTAAGTAATTAATTTCCTCATAGGTGGATTATATGCGGAAGTGCAAATATCTATCCTCCGCAAAGTCCATATTTAAAATCTATGAGATTTTCTTTTTATAGTATTTAAAGATTATGTATGTGTTGGAAATGCCATTAATATGAAAGATGAATTAATGTTAAAAATACACTCGTCACAAAAAGTATCGCATAAATAGTTTTTGACTAAAAATTATTATTTTCATCGTCTAATACTGTTCCGAAATTATAAATAATGAAATGTGATAAGGGTTCATAACAATTGATTGCATTACAAAGTAAAATTAAAGAAAAACCGGTCGAAACAATTAAAATAACACGTAAGTAACAAAAATACAAAAACACAGAATAAAAAAGAAACACTTCTAACGGCAAGCAAATCATTTTAATATCTTGTAGTCCCACCCCTGGCTCTAATGACATCGCTCATTCTCTGTGGAAGGCTTCTTATCAGATTTCTAACATAGTCCAAATCTAAATTTTCCCATTCTTCAGTTAAAGAGTTTCCTAGCGCCTCAAGGTTGTCTGGAGCGATATTACGGGCTCTTATGCATCTCTGTAGGTGGTCCCAAACATGTTCGATTGGGTTTAAATCGGGACTATTTGCCGGCCAACCTAAAACTTGAATTCCAACCTCTTGTAGGTAGTTTACTGTTATTCTCGCAACGTGCGGGCGAGCGTTGTCGTGCATAAGAACAAAATTTTCGCCGATAATAGGGACAAACGGTACTACATTTTCTTCAAGAACCTCCCTTATATACCGATCAGCTGTCAGAGATCCACGACGAAACACTGTTAACTCTGTGTGCCCTTCAAAACAAATACCACCCCATATCATAATCGAGCCACCTCCAAAATTTCTGGTTTCCCTTATGTTGCACTGAGCAAATCGCTCACCTTCACGTCTGTAAACTGGAATGCGTCTATCCGATCCAAAAAGTGAAAATCTAGACTCATCCGTGAAAAGGATGTTTGCCCAGTCGTCAACATTCCAATGAAGGTGTTCTCTTGCAAACCTTAATCGTGCCACACGGTGTTCCCTGGTTAATAATGGTGCAGTAACAGGCATTCTGGCTCTGATTCCCACTTCTCTTAACCTATTCCTAACGGAATTGATGGATATTTGCACATTACGGATCCTGAACAATTCATGTTGGAGGTGCCGGGCTGTAACATGCCGCCGACGCAATGTCTGCAGACGTAAATACCGATCATCTGCAGGCATAGTGCATCTTGGACGTCCTGGAACTGGCCTTCTAATGTACCCTCCTGTGTCTCTAAATCGTCTTACAACTCTTGAAACACTGGATTGGTTGATTCCCATAAATTCTGCCACATATTGCTGTGTTCGTCCATCTCCAATTAGGGCCACAATTTGGGCTGCTTGTGTAGGTGTTAAATTGCTCATTACTGCTCAGAATGCTTTTGTACACTTCGTGAATAACACAGAGAATAAATGTACTGCATACAACGACTTTTAAACGGACAATAATAAAATGCAAATTATCTTATTATTTTTTTTTCTTTATTTTGGTTTTGTTTTTACAAAAAACTAAAAAAATTTGTGATTTTCTTTATCTAAAGAATAGCATATACGGATATCCAAATGTTTTATTAAGAATTCAACTTTAATTTAAATTTTTTTTCCTAGTTTCAACATTATGCGATACTTTTTGTGATGAGTGTATATACCTCTCTAAATGCAATAAGAAATTTTCTTTCTGTTTTGACTGTAAGAGGAAATTTAATAAAGAAAGTGGGTGAATGTATTCAGATTAGATAGAGACATTTTGTACACTTACTTAAACATAATTAATAATTGCTTTATTATTTCTTATAAATTTGTTTGTTTTAAATTTCTTATTTTTTTTTGTATTTCTGTATTTAGAAAATAATAGTCCTTTCAGTTATAATAAAAATTACTTTTTGGTCTTCACCATTATTATTAAATAAGATTTTCTTGGTATAGATTATTCATGGTAAAAATGTAGAAGAAACGATTTTGCGAAATAAAACATATGTATAATGTGATACAAAAAAATGACGAAGATTTAACCATGTCTTGGACGTTCGCTCACAGCACTGTTTACGAGTAATGTAAAATCTCCAATCATATGTATTCGGTTTGGGCATAACAAAAAACCCTTGTTTCTTAAATCTTATTAAATTATGCCCTCGAAAAAATATAACAAAAAAAAAGTTAAATAAAATTTAATATCTGGCACCCTGCATCTTTTTTTATTATCAACTTTAATTACCTACTTAAATCGACATTTTTAGTTACAAGCATTACACTGTTATAGTATGACTCATTATTTACTGGACATTCAATTTATTAGTGTGACCATGATTTTGACAAAGCAAATGGCAAGTTTGTAAAATAGCGTCCAGGTTGTTGCAATTGAGTAAAAATTTAACTTCAGGATCTATTCAGTCGATTGTTGGCGTGTTTTGAAAAATACTTATTTTTAATTCAGACTAACACAATTGAGAATATCCATACAATAACTCAATAGGCATGTGTTTCGACCTTTCGTCTCAGATTTTTACATTGACAAATTCCGAATCTGCCAAAATCGCCACTAAAAATATCATACCTATAGTTCAATATAGCACAACATCTCTCGCTTCAAATATTTTTTCATGAGAGGTTTATTTTTCGTGGAAAAACTAAAAAATATAACTTTTTGAAAAATAATAATTACAGATTTTTTAAACTCGACTCACTAGAACTTGGGCATTTATTTTATAAATATGTAGGTATATAAATTTGCAGTTTTAAATATAGGTCATATACGGCTTCCTGATACCTATAAAGAAATATATTTTTCCAATGTCAAATCTGTTTCATAGTTATTCGGTTGTTAAACGATGCGCGTCAGATCCAGTACATTTCGATCTTTGACGGTAAAAAGAGTTGGATGAAGTTTCGACACCAAACAATTTCCAGCAATAAAGTTTGTTTCTTGGGCTTTGAAGAAGTTTTTCAGAAATTTTTACAGGAAGTGTAATCGATGTATGTGTATCAAAGATACAATTTAAAAAAATTGTGCCCTCAGACTACGCTAGAAACACTGCTGCGTATTTTTACCGCTCGATACAGTTTCCTTTATAAAACAGAGGTAAACTAATACCAAAAGCAATTTATGATGTAAAGAACAATAAAACAAGTTTCCAGTTCAAATATACAATATTTTGGAAATCGTAAAACATTTTAAGCAAATTCTAATTTAATCATGAATTTAATCCTTAAATTGAAAAAATTAATGTGTAGGGTGTATCATATATGTATGATGACTTTAATTTCAGGGGGTTGTTCCTTGTCATATTTTAAGAAAAAAATACTATTTATAAACACGTGTCCTAGTTTGCTTCGTTTTCGGAAAACAGGATATAAAAGCTTTAATTTAAAAAAAACTTAATTCGTTAAAATTCCCATTAGTATTTAAATAACATTAATTTTGAAACTGACCTTCAGAAATGATTTAACTAAGACAGGGAATGTAAAAGATCTTACTTCCATATTTAGATGTGCATATATTTCTTTTTGAATTTTTTATGTGACGCTAGTAGTGGGTGAAAATGACTTTTAAAACAGAATTATAAATAATTCTAATGTCATTCACAGCACCCCAGGAATTTTAGAACATGTGGCAGTCGTTGATGGAAAGACTTGATGCTTACATTGCCAGCCGAGATTCTCATTTTGAGCATCTGATTTAATTATTTTTTATGGATATTTCAAATTCAATTCAATTTTGAATAAGAAAAATAGAACATCTTTCTTGAACTAGATGCTTGAAGACTTTTTACATTTAATAGTCTAAACAAATTTTTTGAAAGTATGTTCAAATGTTTTACTTAAATAAGTTAGTTTTTTTTCAAGAAAACCAAACAAGCTAATAGTTACAAGCAAGTTGTATATTTAATTGTTTAAACTGATAAAAACATCAAATTTAAAAAAACACTGGCGTGCAATGATTTTTATTATAAATATCATTCAAGTAACCCTTTGTGCCGCCAATGGAATTATTATTTTATATCTAATTAAATATATCAAAGGAAGCTCAAAGTTGTTGTTAACAAACATGCCAAGTTTCTTTAAATTCAGCGAAAATACTTTTGAATAATTATTAAAAAACCGATTTTTTATTAAAACTTTGACGGCTTGTTTTTCGAAAAGGAAGCAAATCAGGACACATGTTTATAATGAACATTTTTTGATAAAACGTGACAAGGAATCATACCCTGAAATTAAAGTCAACATTGTGTGATGCAGTCTGTATGTAAATATTGAAAAAAAATGTATACACAGGGTGTCTCTCTAACTCTGCTCACTTGAAATATCATATTTATATTAAATAATATATAAAGAATTTTAAAAGTTTAATAATTTCATTCATGTAAGATAAAACTTGTGCATGAATTTAACGAAGATGGATGGAGTTTTTACGAAGAAATGTGCCAACGTTGTAGTCCAAATCTCTTGTTTAATATTTGTTTTTCCAATGAGTGCACGTTCTATTTACACGGTGCTGTAAATAGATATAATTGCCACTGCTGTAGTGATTTGAACCTATATTTGTTTAGAAAGGTTCACTCCCAACACCCCCAAAAATTAAACGTTTGTGTTGGCATCTTAGGAAATAATATTATTGGACCTCTTTTTATTCTTGGAGATTTAGCAGACTAAGCATACATAGACATATTAAATAATACAATAGAACCACTATTTATTGAAATAATAGAAAACGACAATAATGTAAATAGTCATCACTGTCATTAAAATGCAGCACCATCTCTTTGGGCATCATCTGTAAGTGATTCTTGAGCGATTACTTTCCGGGACAGTAGACTAGTAGGTGCAATTGAGGAGCTACCGAGATCCCTGGATTTAAATCCTATAAATTTTTTCTTTGGGATTATTTGAAAAATCAAACTTTTATCATTAAGCTAGATTTAATCGAGGAACTTCGATACTAAATTACTGCTGAATATAGAAGTAAAACTCTAAACATTTTGCTAAATGTTCAGAACAGTTTTGAACAGAATTTGTATTACTGCGTAGAGGAAAACAGACACAATTTTGGCACTAAGTGAATCTGTCATTTCGAAAAAGGGTTCCAGTTTTACGAAATTTTTAAGACATACAAAAAACATCGTATCAGTTTAATTTTTTCTTAAACCTTCTCCCAAATTTTTTTCTTGAGAATACATTTATCTTACCTGAAATTCCGTAAAATGAAAAAAATTCTTTTAGTAACTAGCCTAAAAAATAAATATATATACATACGTACATATATAAGGAGTTGACCCCTTTTCAAAATGACCGATTCAATTAAATTAAAAATTTCTTCTCATAATAAATATTTTTTTTTTAGTTGCCTACTTCTTATGATATTATTGTATTCTTAATAATATCGCTATTACTTAAAAACTTGAAAACATTTATTTTAACATCTAATCATTAAAAAAAATTAAATTAGATCAGAACTTGAAAATGATTGATAATACGTATAGGATAAGTTACGTCCAACTTAATAAAAAGTTCACGTACAAGAGAAAAATTAATTGAAATTTGGACTTTTCTATTTAAGAAACTAAAGCATGATGCAATATATTCTTTTTAGGTAACTTTATATTACAAGGTTTCAGTACAAAATATGTTCTTCTCGAAATGATAACTGACGTATTTAAGCGTTTTACTCAAAATCTACAAGGAGAGTCATATATAAGAGTGCAACCTTTTCGTTATATCAATCTTCATAGACCTTTTCTTAAAAGACCATAATTTAATAACGTTGTTACTTCACATACCTAAAGTTTTTTGAGGAACAAATTATTTTTTGTTAATAATAAGATTTACGAAAAAGTTTATTTTGGTCTTCTAACCGCTTCGTCATTGTCTTTATTTTATAAAGACGAACTGGTCGGATCGGTAAAAACCTGAAGCAACGTTTCTGGCGTGATTCAAATATTAAACTTTTTATACAGTATTTTGGTATGCGTATATCGAGATTAGTGTAAAATTTGCAGAAAAACTTCTTCAGAGCCTAAGGAATGCTGGATGTCGTCGAGAATTTCTTCCAACTGTTTACAGCCAAAGCTCGAAATGTACTGGAAATGAAGCGTATCGTTTAATAATTATTATATGAAAAACCACGATTACTCATAACCAATATTGACTATTGGCAGTTTCCAACTTTCACACTAATTAGTTGGTTTGTTTTTCACAATTACCCAAATATTTAGTTATTATAAGAAATTGGGCATTTTGTCATTATAGGGTTATTGTTTGAATACAAAACAAAATAGGGCTTGCAAAATAATTATAATTAGGCAATTGTCTGAATACATGCTTAAGTTAAATTTTTATTAAGGTGAGCTGAACTGACTACTTTTTACAAACATGGTATCTTTAATAAAATATAATACAGTGTACAGGGTGGTCTAACAAAACATGTTTAGTTTGATTTTTAATTTTATACGTAAATTAAAATTTTTAAAATATTTGATTCAATGGAATATATTTTTTTAATATAGATTTTACCACAACTTCACCGTAGCAGGGCTAACTGCACCCGTAAAATTCTTAAATGGGAATAGGATTGTTGCAAAACATCATTTTCAAGAAAATGTTAATCACTTTACAATGGAATGCGTGTTTATTAATCTCAGGCGTTTCTGAGTGAATAAAAACTTTGAAAGTTTTAAAATTTAAATGAAAAGTGAAAAAATTTACTGTTATTAGTTTATTTTCCATTAAATCTAAGTACATTTCTGCGTTTAAATTTATACTATCTAGTAGGAAAAAGGTGCAACTATTTTCTGGAATATTTAATTTCCTCTTGATGTTGTGTATGCACTTCCTAATACAACCCAATCTGTAGTAACGGCAATTATGTTGATTGATAATGTCATTTACTGAAAATGAACATTCGTCAGAGAAGCAAATATTGAAAGCATTAATCCAATGATTAACACGTTGACCGCCGAGCTTTTTTGTAATGGGATTTTTTCGTAGTTATGTATAATGTATATACACATGGCGCTCAACGTGTTAAATAAATTTTCACTCACTTCCTTGCAAAAATGTATGTATCAATCACGATTATCCTCATTTAATTCTTGTACGAGATAGATTTTGTATGGATAGAATTTATAATGTTTTAAGAAACATTGTACGACAATACAATAAGCACCACTTTCAACTCTTAATATTCGAGTACCCCATATGGCATCCATCTCAGTATGCTCTAAAACTGCAATTTCTTCTGTCTCATTTCTTACAGCAATTTTGCAATTCTTCATGTATACGTTACCGATCCCGTCTCTTGAAACTTAGACAGTAATTTCAAAACATACGTGTTTTTTAGAAAGCCGTTCATTCAATAATGTTGCTGTTACTCGGGCGCATGAATTATGTGCAAAGAAAATTGAAACACTCTGAACTTTTTCAGCTTTGGAATAAGTCATTTTAGGTATGAAACATTAGTTGACCAAAGTAATTGAAAATGGATGATTAGCAATTTATAATAAGTAAATTGACTAAAAGCACGTGGCTAGTTTCACCTGATAGATGCACAAATGCATTAATACTTGTAATATTAAAATATAAAAATGGTCTGCTTGATATCCAAAAGCACTTAATTATGTAATTTGGATCTTTTAAGACCTTCTTTACGATGCATTTGGCAAATGGCTCAGATTGAAAAATGTACATGCCATTGTAAAGAAAATAAAATTTTCTTTAAAATGATATTTTACAACGACCTTATTTTCATTTAAAAATTTTAGGGTTGCAGCTATCTCTGCCAAGCAGTGAAGTTGCGGTAAAACACATATTCGAAAAATGTGTTCCCCTTGAATAAAAAATTAATGCATCTGAGAGACTTTTAAGATGTTAATTTGCTATAAAACCAAAACAGAAGCTGGATACTTTTCGTTGGGCCACCCTGTATGTATAGTTGTTAAGGATCGTATATCAAAGGAGGATCGAATCAATGTTTGTGACCTCAAATCACTGTTTGATCTATATTTGTGCTCGACGTACAGGTTGTTTAAATCATCAGTAGAACCTGAACCGTTAGATCGAAAATTGAAAATGTAAACTTATATTGAATGAATTTCAGTCCTACGACGTAAGTCGATCCATGGGAACGTGCCTTAGACTTGCAGTTCTTCCATTCTATTTAAGAGAAATCTAATATGTATCAATGACAATTAAACACAAATAAAAAAATATTCTTTTAAACCTCTTAAATTATTTTTTTAACTAAACTACGTAGGTAGGCTGTAGGCGTATTGTTTAGGAGACACATATGTATAAACAATACGCTCCTATATTATTTTAAAAAATATTGAAAACCAATATTTTTGTAAATCAGCCATAGCACGTCCGTCACTAGTGTAAATAAAATATGTAATAGCACAATAAAAAATATACCAATGAAATCAATTCTATTAACTTAATTTAACTTTTTCTCTTCAGAAAAATCACGAGAAAATTTTGAAACTCTTCGAAAGCGTTTATAGATGGCTTCCATTGGGAACCATAGTAAACAACCGAGTTCTCATTGTTCATGGAGGCATCTCCGACACAACCGACTTGGAAATGATACGCAGTTTAGAAAGAGAAAAGGTACGTGTTTAAAAATTCTAAAACAACAATACATATCTACCTACCTATATTTTTTCCAAAGAAATAAATTTTCCAATTAGGAAAAGGGAAATTCATGGCCATGATCCAATAATTCATTTTTTTTTTCTTTTTTTTTTCACAGTACGTTTCTTTATTGAGGCCTCCCTTATGTGAAAACACTACGCCTGGAGCCGAGGCCATTAATAAAGTGGAATGGAAGCAGGTGAGTTTACAATCAATCATTTAACATTAACAATGATGTTTTAATGAATCTCATGGTCGTTGAACCTCTATTTAGGAGGAATTGGTAAAAAAAACATTACAAATCTATCCATTATGAATTTATAATAAATTTTCCAAAATTATGTTATAGAAGTTAAGTCAAAATATTACATGAATGTCATTGAAAATTTACCGATTCACCACTTCCAAAGTCTTGGAACATGGTTCTGGAGCATTTGATTTTTTTTTCAATATACATAATATATGCCATCGAGCAAACTATTACAGACATCGTACCAAAAGGATGGCATATCTTTAGAGGTCTTAAAAGAATTTATTTCATGTTGTTCCATACAGATGAAAATATTTTTCATAGAAGAATCTGACATCAATCAATTTCATCTTTAGTAGATGTATTATTGCATATGATTCTATTTCGGTTTGAAGTTTCTTTTTCGGAATATTTATTTTTCTTTTTATACTTAACCGTTTTGGAAAGAATGGTTACTGAGAGCATTCTACATTTGAATACAAAAAAATGTAGATATCATATGAATAAAACGAAGCAAATGTTTCTAATTGAAGATTTCGAGAAAAATATTTCAATCTTTGTATATCGATGCCTATACAATCGATTCATTTTAAAACATTAATCTTGAAGTCTTTAAGTAGAAATCTTTGCATTGTTTTATTCACTCAACCTATTATTCAGTGAGTACCAGTTGCAGAAATGCTGTTGTGTATTTATTATTAAAAAACCATTATCATTGTAGGTTTTTGTATTCCTTTTAGTACATTTTTACCAATACATTTTCATTCTTAATATTATCCTTTTGCCATATTCAAGATACTACACGCTCGGCAACGATATATACCTCTAATGAGTTTTATCACAACGCTTAGAATAAGAGAGTTTCCTTTAGTGTCTACATCCTTACATGGATCCGAACTTTCAAGTTGCAGTGGATGAGTCCTATGTGGCCTTTAAGTTAACTTAAGAGGTTCTTCTTAAAGAGTATCTTCTTTTGATCCTTTCGATAAGCTTAATATATTAGGTTAACCAGTAATCCTACTATTGCTGTAAGAATTACCAGTATGACTTTGATTTTAGATCATTTTATTTTAAACCAGAATGTTTTAGATTTTTGAATATTACCTTAAATCCATATACAAAATGTCCCTGAAAGCTCTGTACAACGCTCTACCAAATATAGTACCACTCAAAAAAAGTTGATTTAACTAAACTTGTCTTACAATTTGTCCAAAAGTTTATAATAATCGAGATACAAGATGTCAAATTTGAAAAAATAAATTATATTTTGTTTAATATCTCTTGATTACTTACAACTAATATCATGAAATTTCGTAGCTGGGGGTTGTTTGGTATGAGAAATTCAAATTAATTAACGATTTAATTGTATCTTCTAGAGGGCGCCACAAGCAATCAATGGAACGCTTTTAAACAGCTTGTTTGTGCCACGGTGTATGTTACTTTCGACTGGAAAAACCTTTTTTACTATCTATTCCGCTTAAAAATGATATACCTTATAGATGTTGCTAAAAACAGCGATTTCCGAGAAAAACGCATCTAAAGCGGATGACCCATGCAAATTATCACATTGAAATGAGAACTATTTTAGATTTTAAAAAAATCCTTTATTTTACAATAATTGTGAACTATTTTGACTTAAAACTAATAATTTTTAATTTTTAAAGTGCTAATTCTTTGTCTTTGGGGATAAAAAGTAAGATAAGTTAGGAAAGCTATTGCAGCCCTCCAGAAATTTGCATGCATTATCAATTTTAGATGCGTTTTTATGGAAAACCATTGCTTCTAACGACGTCAATATTGCATATCTTTTTTCAACAGAAAAGGTGGGCAAAAAGATTTTTGCATACCAATATGACATACACCGTGGCACAAAAAAGTTGTAGCGGTTTAAAGCGCCTCTAGTCACCACTTCTAGCGCCCTCTTGCAAATACAACTAAATCATCGATAAATTTCAATTTCTCATTCCAAAAAACCCCCAGTTATGGAATTTTGTGATATTAGCTGGAAGGAGTTAAGAGATATAAAAAAAATGTAATTTGTTTTTTCAACTTGGACTCTGTGTATTTCGGTTATTATCAACTTTTGAACTAATTGTAAGACAAGTTTAGTTAAATCGACTTATTTTGAATTGTAGAGCGTTGTACAGACCCTTCAGGGACACCCTGTAATCTGGTTACATTTGAACATGGATTTTGTGTTTGTTTATAATTTCGTTGAATTATGATTTGTGAGTATAATTAAATTACATACATTGCATCGGAGGGTACTTGTTGCCAATCCAATTATTTTATTGAAACAGAGTTTGATGACACGGATATGGGAGAGTTTGAAATATCCCAATATTTTAGGTTCCTAGGTTCACATCGGCTTGAAAGCTGGCTGGATAGGACTAATTTAGGTTCAAAGTTTAATTTTGTTTTTTGATCAAAATCTTGCAGTGTTTTTCATTTTTCTCTAGAAAATAGTCTCGTCAAACGAATCTCGTATCGAGAAGAATTAATTTATCACCTATTAGATTAATGCCCTATTTGTCGTAATAGGCTACTGTGTTGTTCATACAGTTGATACATTTGATGTTGGGTATGTATTCTTTGAGGATTGTTGTTGATTTTTAACGTTCGTTCGTAAGTCACTGATAAAGGCAGGCAGTGTGGGAACTATACGGTTTGACAATTTGGAACTGCTAAAGGGACCCTCGAACGTTGGTACAATAAAACAAGGACTTCTCAATTTTTAGAATAACCCGTTACCTTTTTATTCAACTAATTAACTTCACCTTTTTCTTTTCCCGCATTTTCTGTCTGACTATTTATTGGTGTGGAGTAGTAAGAGTAACAGTACCTACACGAAAGGGAAATGACAGTGTCTACAACAGTACTGTAGGTGCCGACTTCTATGAGCAAGAGACAAATTAGTAACTTATTTGAATTTCTCATGTAATCACCAATTTTCATTGTATGTATTGATGTTTGAGAAAAGTATTAAATAAAAATGACGAAAAAAAACTTCAATAATCCAATGGTCATCATTCGACTTGTTAACGGATTTTCTATTATTAATGAACCATCCTGAACATTGGTTTAAACCAGGACTGGGTTGATAGTACGGATAACTTACCCGAATATCTGTATATTCGAATAATTGTAAAAAATGATGCAGATGATCTGACTGAGCCGGATTATCCCACTAATGCGATTATCCGGTTAGATTTTTTAACCAAAATAGTACAGAAACAGTTTAACTTTTTTTTCCATATTCGTATTCGTATGTGGCGTTCTGAGCCAAAAATTGGACTAAGCCATAAAAATTAAATTTATATAACAAAAATTTTGTTGCAGATTAAACGGGGTAACTGCAAATCGTTCAAACATAATTGAGGAAACTATGGTTTAAAAAATTATCGTCTTCGCTTTTTTAGCCCGTGTTTATTTCATGTACACACCGCTTATCGTATGTCATGGTTAATGATGTCGTGACCCTCCCATAATCTATATAATAAATACTTGAGGATATCATTTTTCGGATATCTGGATTATCCCACCCCTAATTCTAAAATATTCCCTGGGTAACACCAGCTTTGATACCAAGGTCTTTATACCATGAGGGTCTTTATACCTTATTAGCCTTAAAAGATTCTCCAGTGAATCAGCTGAATGGAATATTATGATATTTAGTAGACATTACTAGGTAGTTTTTGTAAACTAGGCCATTGATGTTGGCTTTGTCAAAAAGTTGGAAAACATCTAGGATAACCGTTGATCCTAGTAATTTGTTTTCCAAATTTGAGGAAGTTTTCCCCATTACTCAGTGTGGTAAAATAGTAAATTCATGAAAGATTTATGACCTAATAGCATAAAAATGTCCTCCTACAAAAACAGTTCGCGAACATAACATATTTCACTTCAGGGAAATCACAATTCACACACGTTCCACAAGTGTTACAATGAATGTTTATTGTTCCTTCAGTGTCCTTCATATTTACATACATTCATCGTACGTTTTTCATAACGATAATTTTGTCGGACATTAAAATCGAACTATAATTTGATTCTAATGTCCCAGAAAATTTAGTGACGCAATAAACAACGTTTGGGTACTCGTATTAGTACTTTTTGTCTATATTTATGTCAGTATATGTAGCAATATTTTGTAGCAATTATTGACTCTAAATGTTGCGTTCAGATTACTATAAATGTGATGAATTTAATTTATAATGTGTAGAAACATTTTATTTTATCGACATTTGTTTTATTTAAGAAATAACAAAATTATTTGACACAAATCTGATAAGATTAGTTAAATTGCTACCCATAGTAAATATTCTTTTGAAGAGTCTTTTGAGTCGATTTTTTAAAGTTATGTATATATCCATAATAATATTCTAAATTTCCTTCAACTTTAACTTTCCGAAGGTGTTCGACATATTATGGTCAGACCCTCAGGAAAACAAAGGCTGCATTCCAAATAGTCTTCGAGGCGCAGGCACATATTTCGGTCCTGACGTTACAAAGAAATTTATAGAAGAAAATCGCTTATCTTATTTGGTACGATCGCATGAATGCAAACCCGAGGGTTACGAGATGTGTCATGATAATCTGGTGAGTTAAAACTTGAATTATTTAGTAAATTATTAAAAGCATTTTAAAGATTATTACAATATTTTCTGCATCCAACTACTACGAGATCGGTTCAAATAATGGAGCATATGTAAAACTGATGGGGCCAAATCTTGAACCTCATTTCGTTCAATATATGGCAAATGCAGGTAGAAGAAAATTAAATTTTTACCAGAGAATGGGATTGGTAGAAAGTGGAGCAACGAAAGAGTTACAAGCCCAAATTCTAAATAATCGACTTGACATTGAGGAGGAATTTGCTAAGCTGGATCCCGAGAATACTGGTAAGAAGACAGGCAATGTTCTTTTTTGAAAAAAAACTGGCTTTTGTTTAGCTTAAGTAAAAGTTTATATAAAGGAAAATTTTATAACAGGAACTAGAAATATAATCAATATACTCTGATCAGAAGGTACCGGGAATTCCCAATATAACAGGTCGCTCTAAACTTTTATTCTCGTGTTGAATACACATGTCAGTAACATATGTGCCAAATTTGAGGATATTCTAGTTATTAGTGTCTATTTCATATACAGAGTGTTTATGAACTATTGACTTTATTTTTAAAGGGTAATTAACCACCTTAAAATAAGTCGATTAAACCCAAAACACTTTAACAAAAGTTTAATAATAACACAGATATGATTTTTTAAACAATTTATTTTTAAGTAATTTATAATTATCGTAGATGTAAATTGTTTAAAAAATCATATCTGTGTTATTATTAAACTTTTGTTAAAGTGTTTTGGGTTTAATCGACTTCTTTTAAAATGATTAATCACTCCAAAAAAATGAAGTCAATAGTTCGTAAACATCCTATATAGAAAAATAATAAACAATACATACATATAGATAGATAGATAATCCAATAAATGAGAATCGTAGATACATTGGTCTGTTTGCCGTTTGTTTGCGTCAGTCAAGATATTGCCATTTGTTGCATTTTACGACAAATAGTTCTGTGAAGCAAAGTGTTTCTTTAAAATTTTCTATGATATTTTTTATGTTGAATCGTTGCAAATATTTCAAAAAGCTTTTGACGAGTCTACACTCTCAAAAAGACGATCATACCAACGGTATAAAATTTTCAAAAACGGTCGTAATGTACCTAGTCAAAGATTAGTCTTGTTTTATATCAAATACCAATGAAATCATCGAAAAGATAAAGATAAACCGTAATTGAAAATCATCATATTAACTTGGAAAAAAGCTGATGACGTTACAATTTCATAGGGAACTACTCAATACATATT
>JABRWK010000115.1:17787-40532 GCA_013372445.1 Hypothenemus hampei | reverse complement strand
GGTACCAACAACCCGCTTCATCAGCAACTTGTAAGCACTTTCTTATTGAGGTCAGTTATGTGCAACGTAGACAAAAAGAAGAGAATAAAAAGCGCGAGCTAGAAAGCAGAAGGGGAGTCCGTTCTTGGGACCATCCCCGAACGGTTCGGGTGATCGTGAAATCTAATACAGAACCCCCCAAGGTTCGTGACGTCTTTTTGTAACAAAGTTAGTGAATAGTGATTAAGTGTTCTACGCCGTAGTCGTAAGTGAAACCCATATCTAATGTTTGACCATTATAATTAAAGCTACTTGTATTTGTAATTGAATTGTCATATTGGATTTTGTTCATTTGGTAACTGAATAAATAAGGTTGTTTACCAAATTGGTTATGCTTGATTTAGTTCACAAAGATCCCGGCAAGTCACAATTAAAGTGACTGATCACGCTTATAAGCGTGACAATATGTATGTGCATACATCCAAAAATACGGAAAAAGTTCAAGTTGGATCTGAGCTTCTTGAACGTATTAAACAAGAATGAAATTTTTTTTTAAGTAACTAATTTATTTGTATTAAAATCTTAGAACTACTACTTCATCTTAAAAGCCAAGTGATCAATTTTAGAATAGAAGCACAAAACAGCGACAGTTCCCGAAAAAGTGAAAGTATTTATTTCTTTAAGTCGAAAGGTTTGGCGACAGAGTTTTGGAATTCAAAATGTGTCTTTATCGTTTTTTTTATAGAGCTATTAATTTATTAATGTACATATATTTATCTATTATTACCAAGAATTGAGTAGTGGAAGTAACAAAGAGGCTAAGTGTCACTTTATTGAAAACTGGTATTTTACCGGTAAAAGGTTCTATGTGTTACCAACTACATGGTATCAATTGGCCAAAATTCTCAGATAAATATTTAAAGTAGAAAAATAAAGCTGAAGTTTAATGATGAGTACTTACTATACCTTGGAAATGTAAAGCTTTTTGTGAAAATATCTCGATTTTATACATCTGGTACTTAGGTCCTTTGTTATTTCCACTATTCAATTGGTAAATAATAATGAAAATATTATTATTATTATTATTATTATTTATTTTGAGAATTGCAAAAAGTGAGTGTTGCGAAGTATGTAGTTTTGGTGCACTTTACATGAAGATAAATTATATCCATTTCACGTACAAAAAATACAAGTTTTAGAGCTCGGATACGGTCCTCGACGACGTCAATTTTGTGAGTGGTTATTAAGAAAGTGCGACGAAGAGCAAAACTTTTTAAAATAAATTTTGTTCTCGGACGAAGAGGATTTTACTTGAAATTGTCTTTTTAAGTCATATAACACCCACATTTGGAGTGATGAAAACCCTCACATAATTCGTGAAGAATATCACTAACGACAGTTTTCCATAAAAATGTGTGAAATAAATTAATTGGGCCATTTATCCTACCGAATCGTTTTACTGGAGTCAAATACTTGACTTTTTTAATGGATAGTTTGAAAGATTTTTTTAGACGATGTGCTATTTTATGACGAATATGAATGACATTTTCATGATAGAGGATAGTTACTTATTTTCTAAATGAAAATTATCGAGACGAGAAAATTAGCAGAAATGGTCCTGTTCTTTGACCTCCACGATTACTAAACTTAAATCTTTCGGGTTTTTGTAGAATTATTTGATAATTAAATTCTAAAAATAATTGAACGATTATTAAAATCGATTTCCCAAAAATATTTCTGTACCCTAAAGGTAAACAGTCGTAAGTCAATTTTTTTCGAAAAATGGACTAACGCATGCTCGCTGCTATACAAAATGCGTTTCATCATGTGTGAGAATTTGGTAACTCTAATTCCTAAAATTAAGCAAATAAGCTAGTATGAAGTAGTCGTAAGTCCATTGTTGTGCAAGGTCATTTTTTTTATTTTGCGATTTCCCTAAAAAATGATTAAATAGACTTACGACTGTTTACCTTTAGGGTACAGACTTATTTTCATGTAAATTTTTATTTTCAAAGTGGTTTGAAGCTTACATTAAAATGAAAGTGAAAAATTTTGGCACCTTTTATTAACGTGGCAACTTTTTTGTAAATATGTGACGCTTTTGTACTGTGTGATGATGTTTAATGAACTTCGAAACAAAGAAAAATAAAATAAATTTTTTAATAAAATTTATTTTTTCAAAAAATTTTTTGAAAATTTGGGAAGCGTATCTTTATGTTCACCTTTTTTTTTTTCTTTATGATCACCTTTCACCAATCAAAATGCACACAATTATTTTAAGGACATCCTATATATAAATATGTAGGTTGTCACTTGAAATGTGAATAGAAAATTAAATTCAGAGTATAGATATAAAAAAATAGTATTTACCGTAATAATGTTGTTGTAATCCGCCAGAAATCTGACCAACGGACTATTCATATGCTCCAAATAACAATAGGACTTAAGAGTACCATCATATCGATTTTTGTATTATACTCTGGTCTTGTTGTTGTCAAAACTATTCCGGCTGTAGTTCCTTGCGAGTGTCCCACGTAAATAATCTTATTTTTTCCTGTCACATTTAGTACGTAATCCACTGTGGAGGCCATATCGTAGTGCCCTTTCTCATGAAAACTGTAATCCCAAAATTTAGGGTCTTTAGAAGTAAAATTTAAATGACTCATCGAAAAGCCGTTGCCGCGCATATTGGCCAACCAAATATCATAATCTAAATCTGCAAGAATGAGAGGCAAAGAATTGCTTGGTCCTTGCCATATCCAATCCATTGACGAACAAGCAAGACAATGAGCGAAAATTAATGGGAATTTTGCCGATGTATTCGAACTTTTAGGTATTCTGTGAACAGTCAAATTGAAGCCATCTTGGGTTTGAACCTGATGGATTTCCACTGAATAATTATATTTCATTAGGAAATCTGTCTAAAAAATATAGTTTTACATTTTTTCAATTTGAAATAAATTTTTTACAAAATTTGTGTTATGCTCAGTGAAATAATTCGAAATAATTTGAGAAATTTTTCTTTTCCTTTCACTTCCACTAATTGTTAAATACACTAACAAAACTAAGGTCACAAAAAAAGTAAGAAATTTCATTGTTTCACAATAACCTCAAATTAAAACTGAATTTAACTCCACTGATTCATGTTGGTCATCTTATCAAAGAAATAAACGAACTTTAGCCCGAATGGTTTTAATTAATCAGTTAAAACAACAGTGATTAATTGTAAATTCAAATTAGAACTAATCTGAGTCAATGCCATATCTTTATATTAAAATTTCAATAAAGACTTACAATATTCGGTATATCGTCCCTATGTGTTTTCACTTTGTTTGTAGAAAATATTCCTTGAATTTTTCGAAAAATTTCTTCATAATCACCTTTTACATAGAAACATAATTGCAACACTACGACAAACACTATTACTAGAAGTCTCATTTTGAAATACAAAGTGGTAGTCGTTTACTTTCTCTTTATAATTTATACTTCAAGTTTGCTAATAACATTATCTATTTTTTTGAAACATCTGCTTTGACGTAGTATTTCCCAATTAACGTTAAACATATAGGAGAATTAATCGAATTTTTGAAAATGTGATTAGCACAAAAGAAAAGGCAATTTTCTTTCGCCCATCCCCATTTCCATTATATGCACTCGCCCCCAGCTATTATGATTTCCTTGGATATATCGATTTAACCTTCGGCGAAGACGTCGTGGTATTCGTGACTCCCTCTGCCATGGCATTTCCATTAAATAACCTGATTGTTTGTGTGCGTCAGACCACGTTGAATTTAGTGTCCTTTATATTGCCAAAGTTCATATAATATACCTATTTTATAAGAATGATCGCCCATGGAAGAACCACCTGGTGCTGAATCTGAAACCTCTGGAAACACAAAGGCGGACTGGGAAATTTTTCAAATTCTTTGTGAACTAGACACTGTAGTTGAGGTAAGAAATGAGAAAATGCCACCCTGTATCAGCCATAAAGCAATGTCGCATAAAACAAATAATAGAATATCCGTTCGTGCCAAGGTACAAAATGTCACGTTCTGGTCTCATCATCCTCTCCAATCGATTCCTATTAGTTCCAAAACATATTTCTAAGCATACATAACATAATTAAGCTACGTAATTCCTCTATAAAGATGATACATTGTATCACTTCCAGATGGAGGAATCCCATCTTCAGGGTGAAGTAGACGTAACCACGTCACTTCGTAGTGAATTAGCCGCTTTACAGTACAAACGCGATCGTTTAACCCAAGAAGTTGAAGAAATGAGATCACAGATTAGAACACGTGATCAACATTGTCTGGAGCTTCAAGTTGAGGCCGATCAGCTTCGAGAACAAGCGGCTAGACAAAGCTCTATTATTAATTCTTTGAAGAAGAGGGTACATGAGTTAGAGGAACGAGAGAGAAATTTGTTTGCAGCTCAAGGAAGAAATGAAATTGCCCTACAAACAGTGCAAAGAGATATGAGGTATCAGGAAGAGAAGGCCAAAGACCTAGAAGGAAAAGTAAGGCACTTGGAGATCGAGTTAAATTCAGAACAACAGAAAAAAGAGTCTGCTAGGGCGCAGTTTCAAGATTTCGTAAGGAGATTGAGTGTAGCACTTGGAAGTGATGTGGTAGACAGTTCAAATATTTCACCAGAAGCTTTGGTTCATAAAGCCTCCGAATTAGTGCAGGTATATTATTTAAAAGTAGTTGTAAATTGGTTTTACGTGGATCTAATATTTTCAAAAATTCGTAGACATCTGTTTTTTATTAAAATAGTGCACCCTATATTACAATTTTTCTATGCAGCATTTAATTGGTGTATTAATATAGTAATCATTACCGAATAATAATCCTCTCCGCAAATCGCGTTATTTGACGGCCAGCACTCTTATGTGATTTTTACTGTATGTGTTTTTTTATTACATACGTAAATATAAATTCAATTTGGAATAGCAAAATCGTCATAAATCGATTGCTTATGAACAGCAAAATATGCACAATAAGGTACTAAAGAAAAATTTTCAAAAATAATAAAGTAATGTTAATTCATAATAAACAGTAATTTTCGTAAAGTCTTTGCAATAAAGGAAAATTTTTATTAAGGGTTTCTTGCCAACTTTAGGAACTATTCTCTTGAGTAAACACCGAGAAACGGGTTCTATGATGAAATATCTAGTATACATATATCTGACAAACCCTTTGAAGAAAAAAAGTTAAAGTAAAAATTACTATAATAAAATAAAGGTGTAGAATTTTATTGAAAATACTTTTGTTTTGATAAATTGACTTCAAGAGGGCACCACAGTAAATATTCTGACAAAAATGCGTTTTTAACTGCAAAAACTTAAAATTAAATAATAATAAGAATATTATAAATTAGTTTACGTATCAATTATATCGTCTGTACAATGCCAAAGTGACGAATGTGAAAATTTTCAATTTTAAAAAAATTCCTATCCGTGATAAAACAAAAACAAAATAAAAATAAAAAACCCAGTGTAAGGTATAATGTATGTATACTCGAAATACACATTTGTGGCTTTGTCATTGAAAACTTTGGAAGATTTTTACGTGTGCACTTAATACATTTAGGTGAAAAAAGCCAAATTTGTACCTTCGTGACTTTGGCATTGTATCGAAGATATGTATAAACTTTTCATTTGAGATATATTTTTTTTTCTACTTTTCACAATAAAGGAAAGACAAATATTTTAAATAATTATTGTGTTTTTTCGATTCATGTTTCCTAAATTTTCTTTACAATTTCATATAGAAAGATACATTTATCAATACGTAGAAACATGAAATTAATGGCGAAAACCCCGAATTGATATGTTTTACCATTCTTTGTTTATAGCCAGTTTTGCAATAAGAGGTAAGTAGATTTTGGAAAAAAACAAAAGATGTTCATTATTTTGACAACTAAATTTCAGTTTTTATTTTTACCTCCATTTTCATGCAATATATTGAATGATCATTGATTCTCTATTTTGTTAAATATTTTTTAATGGAGTGTTCGAATGAAGAAAGGCTATAATATGTTAGCTATGTATTTTTAATGTTAGGGAAATGCGGTAAAAAGAAAATAGTGTTAAGTATCCACAAAGAAAATATCATTCCAGAGAGATTTCTACAAGATTGGCTAAACAGCTAAAAGAAACTGGAAATGTTGATCCTGTTCGACCCATTACGCAAAACCCAAGAGAACTCAAGAGATAATATTTTATCGTATATTTATTATATTCCCAAAACGAATAGGAGGCAGGTACTAAGTGAATTAGGAATTTCCAAAACAAATGTAAGTACATAATGTTTCAAAGGAATATAAAATACATCCCTATTACATTGTATTATATCAAGCTTTGAGTGACAAAGATAATGATAATAAACTGGACTATTACTATTGATTAGAAAATGTTATGATCCAAGAAAGCTACATTTAGAAGCAACGGATAATTAATTCTTCATAGTAGCAATTATTAGTCGGAAAAAAATCCCTGATGCATGCATGAAGTAGACCATATGTATGTATGGCTGTAGTCTAAATGTACGGCGTGAAAGAATTCAAGGAAAAATTAATGATCCACATTTTTTTGAGCAATCTCTTACCGGCGAAAGTTTTGAAAGTTTTTTTTTATCCCGGCTTTTAGAAGATGTCTTTTTAAGTGCGAGACGAACAATGTGGTTTCAACATGATGGTTATCCATCTCATTATGATCAATGTATATCTCGTTTTTTAGACGAAAAGTTTTCCTCTTGTTAGATTCGAAAAGAAAGTATTTTTAAATAGTAACCACGCTTTCCGGATTTAACATGCCTAGATCTCTATTTTTGAGGTCGTATAAAGGAAGTTGCTGATAGAGGTCTACTACCAATGAAAACATGATAAGCCGATGTAAAAGCGCTGCTGCAATTTTAAATATATCTGAACCTGATAAATTTGTGAATTCATCTTTGACAAAACTTCAGTGATGTATCGAATTTGACGAAAACCATTTTGAACATTTATAATTTCGGATTTTATTGACTACACCTATTGCGTTTTATTCAGTTTTGTTGTCACTTCTTGAATAAAGTAGATTAAATCATGAACTATAAAATTTATTTATTATCGAACGTGTATTGATATTGCCACTTATAGTAGTAACTCACAGACGATAAAAATTTGTAGTTTCTCTCTAGAAATACAGTGTTAAAGATACTTGCACAGCCAGCATATTGGAAAACCTTTTTTGATAGAATAGGACATTATAAGTACAAAATACTCATTGTCAGTAAACGAAATATAATTATAATGAATTTAATATGACATTTACTTGTCAAAATAATTGGATATATTTTCTTTTTCGTCAAAGCCTACTTATGCTGTCCTTTATTACTAAATTGGCTATAAATAAAAAATAGTTAAACATATCGATTCGCGGTTTTTGTCATTAAACTATTTATATTTCGATGTGTTGATAAATGTATAATTTCATTTGAAATTTTCAAGAAAAAATTAAAATGAATGAATGAAAATCAGAAAATACTTTTTAATTGATCCTGTAGAAATAATAAAAAATAATTTATGACTGAATTGAGAAGTTATTGAATTGCATTTTAAAAAAAAACATAATGATCTAAATTCGCTTTAATAGCTTTGAAAATACATTAAATTAAATCTCTTCATTTTTTTTTCTCTATTTCCTTTATTGCGACAGATAGAAAAAATATTTCAAATGAAAACTTCATGTGTGTAATTGACACATGAATCGATTTTATTTTCGATTAGGTATTAAGTTTTCGTAAATTAAATGCATTTTTGTAAAAATATTTACTGTGATACCCTCTTGCAATCAATTTATGAAAAGAAAAATATTTTTAATAAAATTCTGGATTCTCATTTTATTATAGTATTTTCTATTTTAAATTTGTATCTCATATATCGTCGACGAAACTATAACATGACCCAAGTAATAAAAATTAAATATTTCAAGAGAAAGAAAAATGTCAGTCATTTTATTATAGTTTCACCTGGGTTATGTTTTTCCGTGTTTAATTTAGAGCCGTTTATTGAAAAAATTTAAANGGTCATTTTTTTTTATTTTGCGATTTCCCTAAAAAATGATTAAATAGACTTACGACTGTTTACCTTTAGGGTACAGACTTATTTTCATGTAAATTTTTATTTTCAAAGTGGTTTGAAGCTTACATTAAAATGAAAGTGAAAAATTTTGGCACCTTTTATTAACGTGGCAACTTTTTTGTAAATATGTGACGCTTTTGTACTGTGTGATGATGTTTAATGAACTTCGAAACAAAGAAAAATAAAATAAATTTTTTAATAAAATTTATTTTTTCAAAAAATTTTTTGAAAATTTGGGAAGCGTATCTTTATGTTCACCTTTTTTTTTTTTTTTTCTTTATGATCACCTTTCACCAATCAAAATGCACACAATTATTTTAAGGACATCCTATATATAAATATGTAGGTTGTCACTTGAAATGTGAATAGAAAATTAAATTCAGAGTATAGATATAAAAAAATAGTATTTACCGTAATAATGTTGTTGTAATCCGCCAGAAATCTGACCAACGGACTATTCATATGCTCCAAATAAACAATAGGACTTAAGAGTACCATCATATCGATTTTTGTATTATACTCTGGTCTTGTTGTTGTCAAAACTATTCCGGCTGTAGTTCCTTGCGAGTGTCCCACGTAAATAATCTTATTTTTTCCTGTCACATTTAGTACGTAATCCACTGTGGAGGCCATATCGTAGTGCCCTTTCTCATGAAAACTGTAATCCCAAAATTTAGGGTCTTTAGAAGTAAAATTTAAATGACTCATCGAAAAGCCGTTGCCGCGCATATTGGCCAACCAAATATCATAATCTAAATCTGCAAGAATGAGAGGCAAAGAATTGCTTGGTCCTTGCCATATCCAATCCATTGACGAACAAGCAAGACAATGAGCGAAAATTAATGGGAATTTTGCCGATGTATTCGAACTTTTAGGTATTCTGTGAACAGTCAAATTGAAGCCATCTTGGGTTTGAACCTGATGGATTTCCACTGAATAATTATATTTCATTAGGAAATCTGTCTAAAAAATATAGTTTTACATTTTTTTCAATTTGAAATAAATTTTTTACAAAATTTGTGTTATGCTCAGTGAAATAATTCGAAATAATTTGAGAAATTTTTCTTTTCCTTTCACTTCCACTAATTGTTAAATACACTAACAAAACTAAGGTCACAAAAAAAGTAAGAAATTTCATTGTTTCACAATAACCTCAAATTAAAACTGAATTTAACTCCACTGATTCATGTTGGTCATCTTATCAAAGAAATAAACGAACTTTAGCCCGAATGGTTTTAATTAATCAGTTAAAACAACAGTGATTAATTGTAAATTCAAATTAGAACTAATCTGAGTCAATGCCATATCTTTATATTAAAATTTCAATAAAGACTTACAATATTCGGTATATCGTCCCTATGTGTTTTCACTTTGTTTGTAGAAAATATTCCTTGAATTTTTCGAAAAATTTCTTCATAATCACCTTTTACATAGAAACATAATTGCAACACTACGACAAACACTATTACTAGAAGTCTCATTTTGAAATACAAAGTGGTAGTCGTTTACTTTCTCTTTATAATTTATACTTCAAGTTTGCTAATAACATTATCTATTTTTTTGAAACATCTGCTTTGACGTAGTATTTCCCAATTAACGTTAAACATATAGGAGAATTAATCGAATTTTTGAAAATGTGATTAGCACAAAAGAAAAGGCAATTTTCTTTCGCCCATCCCCATTTCCATTATATGCACTCGCCCCCAGCTATTATGATTTCCTTGGATATATCGATTTAACCTTCGGCGAAGACGTCGTGGTATTCGTGACTCCCTCTGCCATGGCATTTCCATTAAATAACCTGATTGTTTGTGTGCGTCAGACCACGTTGAATTTAGTGTCCTTTATATTGCCAAAGTTCATATAATATACCTATTTTATAAGAATGATCGCCCATGGAAGAACCACCTGGTGCTGAATCTGAAACCTCTGGAAACACAAAGGCGGACTGGGAAATTTTTCAAATTCTTTGTGAACTAGACACTGTAGTTGAGGTAAGAAATGAGAAAATGCCACCCTGTATCAGCCATAAAGCAATGTCGCATAAAACAAATAATAGAATATCCGTTCGTGCCAAGGTACAAAATGTCACGTTCTGGTCTCATCATCCTCTCCAATCGATTCCTATTAGTTCCAAAACATATTTCTAAGCATACATAACATAATTAAGCTACGTAATTCCTCTATAAAGATGATACATTGTATCACTTCCAGATGGAGGAATCCCATCTTCAGGGTGAAGTAGACGTAACCACGTCACTTCGTAGTGAATTAGCCGCTTTACAGTACAAACGCGATCGTTTAACCCAAGAAGTTGAAGAAATGAGATCACAGATTAGAACACGTGATCAACATTGTCTGGAGCTTCAAGTTGAGGCCGATCAGCTTCGAGAACAAGCGGCTAGACAAAGCTCTATTATTAATTCTTTGAAGAAGAGGGTACATGAGTTAGAGGAACGAGAGAGAAATTTGTTTGCAGCTCAAGGAAGAAATGAAATTGCCCTACAAACAGTGCAAAGAGATATGAGGTATCAGGAAGAGAAGGCCAAAGACCTAGAAGGAAAAGTAAGGCACTTGGAGATCGAGTTAAATTCAGAACAACAGAAAAAAGAGTCTGCTAGGGCGCAGTTTCAAGATTTCGTAAGGAGATTGAGTGTAGCACTTGGAAGTGATGTGGTAGACAGTTCAAATATTTCACCAGAAGCTTTGGTTCATAAAGCCTCCGAATTAGTGCAGGTATATTATTTAAAAGTAGTTGTAAATTGGTTTTACGTGGATCTAATATTTTCAAAAATTCGTAGACATCTGTTTTTTATTAAAATAGTGCACCCTATATTACAATTTTTCTATGCAGCATTTAATTGGTGTATTAATATAGTAATCATTACCGAATAATAATCCTCTCCGCAAATCGCGTTATTTGACGGCCAGCACTCTTATGTGATTTTTACTGTATGTGTTTTTTTTATTACATACGTAAATATAAATTCAATTTGGAATAGCAAAATCGTCATAAATCGATTGCTTATGAACAGCAAAATATGCACAATAAGGTACTAAAGAAAAATTTTCAAAAATAATAAAGTAATGTTAATTCATAATAAACAGTAATTTTCGTAAAGTCTTTGCAATAAAGGAAAATTTTTATTAAGGGTTTCTTGCCAACTTTAGGAACTATTCTCTTGAGTAAACACCGAGAAACGGGTTCTATGATGAAATATCTAGTATACATATATCTGACAAACCCTTTGAGAAAAAAAGTTAAAGTAAAAATTACTATAATAAAATAAAGGTGTAGAATTTTATTGAAAATACTTTTGTTTTGATAAATTGACTTCAAGAGGGCACCACAGTAAATATTCTGACAAAAATGCGTTTTTAACTGCAAAAACTTAAAATTAAATAATAATAAGAATATTATAAATTAGTTTACGTATCAATTATATCGTCTGTACAATGCCAAAGTGACGAATGTGAAAATTTTCAATTTTAAAAAAATTCCTATCCGTGATAAAACAAAAACAAAATAAAAATAAAAAACCCAGTGTAAGGTATAATGTATGTATACTCGAAATACACATTTGTGGCTTTGTCATTGAAAACTTTGGAAGATTTTTACGTGTGCACTTAATACATTTAGGTGAAAAAAGCCAAATTTGTACCTTCGTGACTTTGGCATTGTATCGAAGATATGTATAAACTTTTCATTTGAGATATATTTTTTTTTCTACTTTTCACAATAAAGGAAAGACAAATATTTTAAATAATTATTGTGTTTTTTCGATTCATGTTTCCTAAATTTTCTTTACAATTTCATATAGAAAGATACATTTATCAATACGTAGAAACATGAAATTAATGGCGAAAACCCCGAATTGATATGTTTTACCATTCTTTGTTTATAGCCAGTTTTGCAATAAGAGGTAAGTAGATTTTGGAAAAAAACAAAAGATGTTCATTATTTTGACAACTAAATTTCAGTTTTTATTTTTACCTCCATTTTCATGCAATATATTGAATGATCATTGATTCTCTATTTTGTTAAATATTTTTTAATGGAGTGTTCGAATGAAGAAAGGCTATAATATGTTAGCTATGTATTTTTAATGTTAGGGAAATGCGGTAAAAAGAAAATAGTGTTAAGTATCCACAAAGAAAATATCATTCCAGAGAGATTTCTACAAGATTGGCTAAACAGCTAAAAGAAACTGGAAATGTTGATCCTGTTCGACCCATTACGCAAAACCCAAGAGAACTCAAGAGATAATATTTTATCGTATATTTATTATATTCCCAAAACGAATAGGAGGCAGGTACTAAGTGAATTAGGAATTTCCAAAACAAATGTAAGTACATAATGTTTCAAAGGAATATAAAATACATCCCTATTACATTGTATTATATCAAGCTTTGAGTGACAAAGATAATGATAATAAACTGGACTATTACTATTGATTAGAAAATGTTATGATCCAAGAAAGCTACATTTAGAAGCAACGGATAATTAATTCTTCATAGTAGCAATTATTAGTCGGAAAAAAATCCCTGATGCATGCATGAAGTAGACCATATGTATGTATGGCTGTAGTCTAAATGTACGGCGTGAAAGAATTCAAGGAAAAATTAATGATCCACATTTTTTTGAGCAATCTCTTACCGGCGAAAGTTTTGAAAGTTTTTTTTTTATCCCGGCTTTTAGAAGATGTCTTTTTAAGTGCGAGACGAACAATGTGGTTTCAACATGATGGTTATCCATCTCATTATGATCAATGTATATCTCGTTTTTTAGACGAAAAGTTTTCCTCTTGTTAGATTCGAAAAGAAAGTATTTTTAAATAGTAACCACGCTTTCCGGATTTAACATGCCTAGATCTCTATTTTTGAGGTCGTATAAAGGAAGTTGCTGATAGAGGTCTACTACCAATGAAAACATGATAAGCCGATGTAAAAGCGCTGCTGCAATTTTAAATATATCTGAACCTGATAAATTTGTGAATTCATCTTTGACAAAACTTCAGTGATGTATCGAATTTGACGAAAACCATTTTGAACATTTATAATTTCGGATTTTATTGACTACACCTATTGCGTTTTATTCAGTTTTGTTGTCACTTCTTGAATAAAGTAGATTAAATCATGAACTATAAAATTTATTTATTATCGAACGTGTATTGATATTGCCACTTATAGTAGTAACTCACAGACGATAAAAATTTGTAGTTTCTCTCTAGAAATACAGTGTTAAAGATACTTGCACAGCCAGCATATTGGAAAACCTTTTTTGATAGAATAGGACATTATAAGTACAAAATACTCATTGTCAGTAAACGAAATATAATTATAATGAATTTAATATGACATTTACTTGTCAAAATAATTGGATATATTTTCTTTTTCGTCAAAGCCTACTTATGCTGTCCTTTATTACTAAATTGGCTATAAATAAAAAATAGTTAAACATATCGATTCGCGGTTTTTGTCATTAAACTATTTATATTTCGATGTGTTGATAAATGTATAATTTCATTTGAAATTTTCAAGAAAAAATTAAAATGAATGAATGAAAATCAGAAAATACTTTTTAATTGATCCTGTAGAAATAATAAAAAATAATTTATGACTGAATTGAGAAGTTATTGAATTGCATTTTAAAAAAAAACATAATGATCTAAATTCGCTTTAATAGCTTTGAAAATACATTAAATTAAATCTCTTCATTTTTTTTTCTCTATTTCCTTTATTGCGACAGATAGAAAAAATATTTCAAATGAAAACTTCATGTGTGTAATTGACACATGAATCGATTTTATTTTCGATTAGGTATTAAGTTTTCGTAAATTAAATGCATTTTTGTAAAAATATTTACTGTGATACCCTCTTGCAATCAATTTATGAAAAGAAAAATATTTTTAATAAAATTCTGGATTCTCATTTTATTATAGTATTTTCTATTTTAAATTTGTATCTCATATATCGTCGACGAAACTATAACATGACCCAAGTAATAAAAATTAAATATTTCAAGAGAAAGAAAAATGTCAGTCATTTTATTATAGTTTCACCTGGGTTATGTTTTTCCGTGTTTAATTTAGAGCCGTTTATTGAAAAAATTTAAAAACTAATGCGTCAGAATTATATATTTTGATGTAACGAATCTAAAGCATCATTCATATTAGTTTCACATTGTAATTGTAAATGTAATTGGCTGGTTGTGAATGAAGCTTAAGGTTACCAATAACACTGCGTGACAAATTAAAAAAAAATTAAGTACCCATGAAATAAATGTCTAAAACAATTTGCTCGTACCTATAGTATGTAGATAATGTGCATCTTAATTGCTGTATCACGTTTAGTTTTTAAGGTATCCACTGAAAAAAATGTTCAACAATTGTCAACAGATTTCGAGTAATTGTAGTTCAATTTCACAAAAAATGTTACTTGAGTCGTGTTGCAATTTCGTCGTCGATATGTATACATATATATTACGGCTAAAGCTCGAATATTGGATAATTCTAGAATTATCCGGATATTTCGCGTTCTAACCACCCTAATAGGATAAAACTCGAAAAATTCTATGACTTCGTGCTTTATCCAGCTATTTCTAGAATTATCCAATGGCGAATTGCTAAAGTCCGTAGGATTGATCATTCAAGCGCGTTATATCGCACGTAGTAGGATATAAAAAACATGAATTCAGTTCCGAAGGCAAATTCTTTTTTTTTTGTTTAAACAAAAATTGCTACAGATTTCTAACGAAAAAAAAAATAGGTTTTAATTTCTTGAAAAAAAATATAGTTTTTTAAATAAAGTATAAAATATTGGGTCGTATGAATAAAATATTAAACAAATATTCTATTTCAAGATTTTTGGAGAAATGCTTCAATATTGATCGATATGACTTGACACATATCGATGAAATATTGAAGTAGAAGCATTTGTTTTATTTTATTCATAATACCCAATATTTTATAATTTATATAAAAATTTTATTAATTTTTTCAATAAATTTAAACTTGTTTTTATTTCGTAGAACATTAACATTAATTTTTGTTTAGACCAATAAAACGATTTGCATTTAGATCTGATTTAATGTTTTTTTATATAACATACTACGTACGATATAAGTCGCGTTTGATTTGTCAGTCCTATGTACTTTAACCACACACCATTGGCTAATTCGAGAATTAGCGGGATAAAGTACGAGATCATTGAATTTTTTGGGCTTTATCCAGCTAGTTTGGATAAAACACGAAATACCCGGATAATTCTAGAATTATCCAATTTCGGACTTTAGCCGTACCATATACATATACATATACATATGTATAATATATAAAGACTTAACAAATAAATTTAGAAAAATAATTGCAAAATAGATATAAATAGTAAGTTTGTGAAAAAATCGCCTGCCTTCAGGAAACATCAAGACTAAAAAGTAAAGCTCACAATTTAAACGATTCCTTAAGTTCTGTGGATATCGATTTGAGGACTTGTAGAGAAAACTTAGATCGGGCATTGGCCGACAAAGAATGTCTGCAAAGACAATCTGCTGGTCAGGTAAAGTGTTTTCTTTTTGAATATACATTTTTTAATTGATTTTTTTAAAGATCTTAGAAATCGATCGGTTAAGACAAGAAAAAGATGCATTGGAGATGCAAAATCGGGTTACCGAGCGGGAGTTGCAGGAACTCAAAGAGAAACTAGCTGCTTCCACAAGGAGCTTGGGTTCTGCCAGTGGGAACATGGCTCAACAAGAAGCGTTAATTTGTCAGCTAAGAGGTAGTTACCTATTTTAGTTAATCAAGAATAAAATAAATGAAAAAACTTGTAGAGGAAGTTAAGTTTCGGGATGAAAAACTTCAAAGACTACAAGCTGAGCAAAAACACTTTTTGGAAAGTTTAGCTATTCAGTTAAGTACTCCTACACGCTTCGTTGAGTCTATAGAGTTGAGTATTAAGGAGAAAATACATGAAATTCTTACAGAAAATAAAGAAAAGTCTCAGGTAAGTCAGGAGGGGGTAATTTAATAGTTAATTTGTTGAATTAATTTTTTTAATAGCAAATCGATAATTTGAGAGATAAACTTAATCAGGAAACTCAGCAGCTTTCTAGGCAATTGTCATTATACGACCAGGCTAATTCAAAGTTACGTCTGTTGGAGGAGGAGAAAAACCTTTTGGAATCTCGTCTTCATAAAGCTGACGCTGACATCAATACTTGTGAATTGTCCAGAGATGGACTTAAAAGAGATAAATGCACAGTAAGTCATAATTAAATAACTTCTCTTTGAGAAATAGTAACTTTGTGAATCAAATTAGTTTATGAATTTCTTGGAGCGCTTGGCTAGAGCCTTAAATATGGATGAGATTTCTCATGATATTGGCGTTGAACTACATACAGAATCTCTGCTTCTAAGAGCCGAACAACTAGCTCGTTTAGAAAGCGACAAATTAGTTGATAAGGTAATTTTTGGTTTAAAAATATTTTGCTTTTGAAGACGCTTTTTTCTTTGAAAGCTGCTTTGCTGCGGATATGGCACATTGCCACGACTAAATACCTTGAGGCGAGAACGTTCCTTTCATGACGTTCCTCTACGCGATGTAAGAATATTAGCGGCATAAAAAATTTTTTTAAAACCTCCTTGAAATTTGCAACAATTTTCTAAGGTATGTTTTTTAACCTTACAGACGGCCCTAGTATATCAGTTACAACGTAGAATTCGAACATTGCGTGAACAGGTTCAACGCAAAGATCTTCATCTTGATCTTTTGAGGCGCAAACTGTCTTTACAGGAGGACAATACCAAAACCAAGTGTTTACTTCAAAACGAAAGAGATGAAGCGAATGCTAGAGTAAAAAAATTGGTGAAACAAGTCGACAGATTACAATTGCAGCTGTCAGAGGCCAAAAGTCAGATAAGGGATTTGAATAGCCAGTTGGCTGAAGCTGCCGATTATAAGGTAACACATATAAGAGAATAGTATATCGTCCGTTAAGAGTGTAAAACTGCTTTGTCCAATTTTCCAAAATTCGAAAAAATACAAATTTTTCCACAAAAGTACTATTTTTGTTTAAATTACAAAACAAATACCAACGAGTATTAATTCTTTTCAAACGTTTTTTAAATAGCACATGATTATTTATAATGTGAGTTTTTTAGCTCTCTTGCAAAGTTATCCAAAAGGAACTTAGCATTTTTACGCTTAACCGACGATATTACGTATAGAGGGATGTAAATCAATCTTAAGAACAACGACTGGAACTTTTTCCATAGTAACTATGATATAGTTATTCTGCAAAGCGACTCATGAGAGATTTGCTTAGTGAAGGGCCATTTATCAACCGCTGGAATAATCGAAAATTTTGATATAACGTCAAATATTCAAATTATGCCAGACTTAAATTTTTAGTTAGAATGAATAGCGTAATTTGCTTAGTTTAACATCATTATTTTTACAGAATTTTTTATTTAGATAACAGCTTTAGAACGTGGTAGAAAAATTGAGGAATTACAGAAAAAGGTACTAGACTTGGAAGCATTAAGAGCGAAGTATAATCGCAAAGTAACATTGCTCAAAGATCAAATACGGCAAACAAGTGACAGTATAGAGCAGGAACGGAATATCAGCGAGCATTCCCTACAATTATTACGGTTTTGTATTTTACTTAATTTTAAATTAGTATTACATTTATGGTATAATTTCCCGTAGAGATGAACTCGCTCGAGTTAAAGATCAATTGAACGACCTCCAACGGCGTGAATCTCAATTACAAAATTTTAAATACTCTGTTGCAAAACTGTTGGGGGTTGTCTTACCAATGCCTGACTATGAATTAGTGTCACGTCTTCAAAAGCTGGTGGACGCTCATCATGACTTCACATTAGTTTCACGCAGATACGACGACCCCGTTCTTCGACTCACTGCCCGGTCTCCTACTGGAGGCACCTCTAGAATGTCAAGGACTCCAGATCGATCACGATATGATGATTCTGGCTACGTGGATGCTGGTGACCTAGAAAATTCCGATGAAGATTTATTTAAACGACAAGGACGTATATGAATTTAATCACTGCCAATTAAATTATATTACAGGTTAGAGTTGTGGAAATAAACTTTTAAATAAAAAAATATATACAGGGTTTTTACACATACATGTTTAAAAAGTCCAGGAACACCTTTGATTTCCCAGATTTTAATAGTTTGTCCTTTGCTGATTTTTCAAAAGACGCTTCAAGTTGAAGAGACGAGGTCAAAAAGGTTTGGATAATTTAAAAATATTTAATGTAATTAAAGTGAAACCATAATTTACTACATTGGATGCCCTATAATAAAAATAGATTTGGATGAAATTCTGTTGATCATCATAGATAAAATTCGAGATATTTGTAACAGGAAAAATACTTTGTGTAAAATTTTCAGACAGAAATATTTGTACCCAAACGACAGGATGTTCCAGCGAAAATTTAACAAGACAATTTTAAGGTATTTCTTGGTTGAACAAAAAAAATCGGTGAAATACATAAAGCTATTTGTTGAGGTTGAAATAATTTGCGAGCATTGTTCAATTGTCATGTTCACACAGTGGAGGCATTCACCCTTAAAATGTGAAATAAAATGATCGTTCAGACGGTACTTTATTTTAAAGGTAAGAGGTAAAGCCTTTTTCCAACACTGCTCCATTTTTTTAATGTTGTCTGCAATTTTGTGAAAAATCACGCCTTAAATGTAGAAGTATATTTAATAAACCGTGACCTGGTTGAATTTAACGATAACGAATCGTAATTATTAACAAAAATTAATTTATAACGGTTTAGCACTCTTTTCATTTACAAAAAAAACACGTTTTTATCCTAATAAAGGTATTATCTAACAAAAACAATAAAATAAATGTGGGTCTTTTTCTCTATTTCTATTAAAAAAAATATTTTTTTTTGGTCTATAATGCTTTAAGAATTATTGTCATTTGCAACAAAATACATTTTTGCCTTTATAAAACCATAATCTAACAAAATAGAAAATAAACTAGACCTTACTTTCCCTTACCTAAATGACATAACTATTAATATCTTATTTGCAAATGAAAAGGATGCTAAAACGTTCTGTCACCATAAGAGTAAGTAAGATTTTAGTAAATAATTTTTTAACATCAACTAAAGAATTTCATGAACAATATGCTATTTTGCCTCGTGTGTTCTAGTATCTAAAAGGTAAATTTTTTCTGTATCAGAGTTTCTTATTTCTAATTTGCGTTCGTTAACCTTGTCATTTAAGCAATAGGGAAAGGATGTAACTAATTGAATTGTATTTTAGACATAAAAACTATGGTAATACAACAGTAGAAGTTTTTAATGCAAAATAGCCAGACAAAAGTGTCAGTAGACATTACGTTCTACAATTAGTGGCTAAATTTAGAGCAACCTAAAGGACTAAAAATAAACGAGAAGTTGAACATGCTACACAACAATGAGGTGATGTAAATAGCAGTTTTAGGTCGGATTCATGCCAAACAATCAACAAGTATCTGATAAAAGTAGTATTCACCGCATACTGAAGCACCACAAATTCTGTTCTTACAAATTTCACTTCGTACAAGAATTAAACGAAGTTAGAAGAAACGAAGAAACAGATGTATGCAGTTTTCTGAAGATTTGACTGCCATGGTTACTACTAATCAACATTTTATTTTCAACATCTGCCTTTCGGACGAGTTTACATTTTTTTTTTTTAAGGGAAAAGTAAATCGCCAGAACTGTCGTTACTGGTCTGATATCAATCTTAGAGAATTCCATGAAGTACATACTTAGTATTCTAAAAAATTGAATATTTCGGCTGGAATTGGCAATTATTTGATTAATCCGAGGGTTAATCTGTACTTTCTACCAGGAAATTTAGATGGTGACATGTATCTAGATCTGTTGGAACACACCATTAATTCCAGATTCACAGAAATAATTAAAAATACTGAAGATAATAATAACAATCTCCTCGTTTTTCAATAAGACGGAACTCCTCCACATTATGCTTTACGTGTACAATAATATTTTGATGGGACGTTCCAAGAGGACCCTTTATTGATTGATCAGCGTGATCACCAGATTTATCGTTTCTGGATTATTTTTTATGAAAATATTTGAATTAGAATTTACGTCACTGAATCTGGGATTGTTGAAGTCTTATGTCAAAGAATTATGAATAAATGTCGCTTGATAATCCCTGAAATGTTACGTGTTCTCCGGTACCATTTTGAACATAACTTTTACTATTGCGTGAAAGCGAGTGGTTAAATATTTATTAATTTAGTTTTAATCAAGATTTTTTAATTAACTTGTTGAGGCTTTACTCTATATTTAAGGCATGATTTCTCACAAAATTATTGACCGAATTAAAAAACTGAGGCAGTTTTGGAAAAGTCTTTATTCCTTACCATTAAAATGAGGTACCAATCATCAGTCATTTCAACTCAAATTTTAAAGGTTGATGCCACTACTGTGTGAGTTTTGAATATAACGCTTGAAAAATACTCGCAGAATTCCCCTCAACAATTAATTTTTGCATTTCATCGATTTTTCTATTCAATCAAAAGATACTTTAAAATTGTCTTGTTAAGTTATCATAGATATACCGATGTATTTCATCAAAAGTTTCAGCATAAATAAGATAAAATTCTTCTTTACTTGTGATATACTGATGAAAGAAATTTCTCATGAAATGCAAAAAGATTGTTTGAAATATTTATTTTGATTTAGCATTTAGACTGAAATTGTAGGTGACTCGCCAATTGAGCCGTTATTGGTGCTTAAAGGACTTGCTCGAATTATGTTTTAAACTTTACAAAACAACTTTGTAAGGACAAGAAAGAATGAACCGATTTAAGATATTAAGGGCGTCTTTTTAGAAAAATCAAGATTATCATGAAATGAAGACGTTCGAATTTAATGTAAATTAAGTCACAGTTACCCGTAACTGTCTACTTAAAAGCTCTATTCCGTATTAAAATTTGGCGAATATATTGTGATAAATTCTACATGGACCGCAAATTTGGAACACATAAAACAAATCTGAACAAATTATAAATGTAGATTCAATTGAAAACGTTACATCCAAAATGAAGGATTCCAAATAGTCGTAAAACAAATTAAATGAACATCGAATGACGAAAAGCAGCAAATGAACCTTAAAGTGAGGATGCCTTTATAATCTCCGCCAACAAGTGGCTTGAAATCGAAACAGTACGAGACTTAACACAGAGATGTCCTGATAGGGATTAATGTTATTGAAAAATTCAAAAATTTCTCTAAAAGATTATATTTTTGCTTAATATTACATATATGTATAATTTTGATGCATTAATTATAAAAATGTTTTTGAAATAATGTAACAATAATTAATTAAACTAATTTAATATTAGAAAAAATGCAATAATTTGTGATACGTAAAAGTTAGAACTTTTACGAAAATTGTATTAATAGCTAGTTATAACACCTTTTACTTATATTACTACCTTTATTCTGGTACCTATTGCTTTAACGAGTTTTTAGCAATTTTCTGTACCAGTAAACGTATCTGTGAACAAACTCCACAATACTTCGCTGTAGATCATTTTGTAATTAAATGTATCCTCTTTTGTCACACGGTTTCAATAATACTTAAATCTGAACCACTTTAAGACCAGTTAAAAATCTAGTTTTTGAAATGATTAACTCATTGAAAAAAATAAACCATGTTTTAATTTGCTATTGTTTCGAGTTGACTCTTTTATGGAGATCGAAATATAAAAAAAACCGTTAACAAAATCTTTAGAAATGGAATAGCGGAATCTGAACGTCTCTAGTAATAACTAATTTCTTCTTAGGCCGGTCACAGACTGATCATACAAAAACGCTTGCAAACAAGACGTTTTTGACTAATGTTGTTAGATATTGTTTTTTGAATCGTTTATATAGGTCGGGAACCATACTGATGCATCAAAACAAAAAGTAAACTAAAACGTAACAAAACGGCTGCAAACATATTAGCTATGTTCGCGGTACCTATTCTGAACTAGTTCTTGTGTCCGACGCATGCGCAAATGTAATTTCATCGTTCGTGGTAACACATTTTTATGTCTTGAACAAAAAATTCTGTGTTCGCGGAACACGCTGCATTAATTCAGAATTCATCCCGAACGTGTTATTTTAATCCCTGAATCTGAGCAGGAATTTTTAATTCCACGCATGCGTTTTAGAAATTGTGGTATGACAAACAGCAAATCCTAACCTTATTGCAAAATATAAGTGGCGGTTAAAAGAGTTAAACATTTTTATTAATTAAAGTTAATAAAATTATTTTAATCCTTCAACTGACTGCAGCGTGCATTAGTTTTATTAACATTTTTCATGTAATTTCTCGAAAACTCGACGTAGAATTAATTAGTAGCGTAAGTATTGATTTAATCTTTTTTATATTTATCAATTATATTCACATTTTGGATTTTAAATTCATTCAATTTTGATTTTTTAAAAAAGGATAATTTGTACAATTTCTTTCAATAGGACGTCATCAATATTTAAGTAAATGTTCATTTTTAGTGATTTTTTGAATCAATCATGTCAGACCATTTATCATCCAGTGATGAAGACATGGAGGAAATGCTA
>JABRWK010000115.1:0-10093 GCA_013372445.1 Hypothenemus hampei | reverse complement strand
GTCCAGGCCAATTGGCGTAACCCTCAAAATGCAAATTTTACAGTAGAGCCAAAAAACGTTTTTGATTGTGGTGTTTGTGAATTCGAAACCAAATTTCTGTATTATTTCTGTAGGAATATAATAATACCCCTTAAATGAAAATACAGAAATTTGGTTTCGAATTCATAAAAACCACAATTAAAAACGTTTTTTGGCTCTACTGTAAAATTTGCATTTTGAGGATTACGCCAATTGGCCTGGACACCGTCGATATGGTAAAATCAAAAGCTTTGATTGCTGATAGGGGATCCTTTACCAGTATTGATATGTTATTGATACACCCAAAAACAAGAAATCTTTCCTTATGTAGTTTTGTTAGGAGCTCATCTAAAATCCAGATTCCAGAATAAGGCAGGAGCTCTGCAATCAACTTTCTTTATGCGTCACAATTACATATCTGTCATAAAGCATCTTTTACGTCATCTTATTAATGGCGTCAATAATACATTTATTGATCAGAGCCGTCCTAATGAGATTACCTGAGCAAATATTAAAAGCTCCCTCATAGTCTAGGAACACATTTATTGTATATTCCTTTTTGAGCAAATGCCCTTCAATCTTGTTCAATAAGTAGTGTCTCAGTTCATCAATCCTCCCTGTACGCGTCTTCGATTGACACAAGCGATCAAAGGACTAATATATTATATTTGATGAACCTATGAATTAGTTTGTTTAACATCTCAAAAATAAATGCTGTTAAACTTATAGCGCTACTGCTGACTCCTAATATTCTTGTCGAAGATTCTAACAATAAACTGATCAATCTTTGAAGTGAAATTGGATAAAGGTCTAGTTCTTGCAGCTTGTAAAGCTTAAAGGTCCTCCCTATTACCCCATTTTTTAAATCTTTGGCCAAATTTCAGGTTTACACCTCGACCCATCGTGCGCAATCAATTCCGAAAACTCGGTACATCTATCATGTATTTCAGGATTTCATCTAAAGTTTGTAGTGAGTCCACCAGACCACTTTAACAAGGAATTAATAAAGCCGGAAATACATTATTTTCACATCATGTGAACTCACGTGATAATACATGAGCTCACGTTACACTCGAAAAATGCAGTTCATTGGACAGCATGAATAAAAATATAGTATGAACTTTTACTTAATAGTTTATACCAAAAGCTAGAGTTTACTTGAATAGTAAATTAGCTTTAGCTTAAACTGATAAATTGAAAATATTTGTTTGTACATCCTCTATTCTATTTTTCCAGGTAAAACTTAAGTGGTTAAAGATTAAAACGTAGCATTTACCGTAAACTTTAAGCAGTAATTAATAATTAAAAAAACTATATATATTGAAATATTAATTACTACTTAAAATTTACAGTAAATGCTACAATTTATTCTCACCTATTTAAACTTTAACTGGAAAAAATATAATATGTAATACGACCAGCAAATAATTTAAACTTATTGCTAGTTTAAGCTAATTATTATTCAAATAAACCATAGCTTTTGCTATAAAGTTCATATTTATATTTTTATTCACACTGCCCATTATTTTACCATACATATAATCAGATCAATTAGAGATATTATATCTACTGGTGTCATAACACATATATCACGTGGTGTTATGCATGTCACTTGTTCTGTCACGTTTTTAATTTCAAGTCAGGACCCATTTTTTTGTTCACATGCCGCAAGAAATTGTGGTTTTTTATTGATTAAAATAAAGTTTGAAATGGATGAGATGTCAATTGAAAAAATTAGATATCAAAATAAAAAATCAAGTAATTACGTAGACCAGCACATGCGTCGTAAAGTTTGGGAAGAAATTGACCATGATTTGAATATCAACGGTAAATATAAGCACATTGCTATATATACATATATATATATTTTTTTTTTTTTTGAAAATTGAAAAGAAATATATCTCTTTATAACTTCAATAATCATTTTCTAATTTTCATCTACAGACTTTTTGTAATTGATATGGCATATTTTTCACAGGTGAGCTAAAATATTCTATGAGACAATTCCAAACGTGAAAAGTCCTGTGTGTAGAATTGTGTCTTATGAAATGAAGTCCATGTAATTCTACAGTAGATATTTTCACGCGAACTTGAGTTCGTGTGGTATTATGTGAGCTTACGTGACAATAATGTGTCCCCGGTTTAAGAATCATATCATTTCGTAGAAATTCTACTGCTCTCATATGTGTAGAAATGAGACAAGATTATATTTTTGAGAAATTCAAATTGTTTTTTCTTACAATAATTCAAGCTTCAGATCTAATTATTGAATAAAGTCTCTTATACAGGGTGTCCGGAAATAACGTTTATATATTTAAGGGGGTAATTCTACACGGATAAATAATGGTAGTTTGCTATATAAACTTTGGTAAAAAAAGATGTTGCGTTACGGTGTTACAAGGTGTCAAAGTTGGAAAAATAAATTACAATTTCTGTAATTTGTATTCGTATTTGGGGGTTTTCTAGGATGAGAGATTCAAATTTATCAACGATTTCGTTGAATCTTCTACTGGGCATCACAAACAGGGTGTCTCCTAGATAAATATTGCTCTAACTTTTTTGTTTGTAACATTTCTTCATTTTTGAAATCAAATTACTAAATTGCAACCATTTTTAACCAAAAAAGGTTCTTTTACTTCATCTCGTTAGGATCGACCGTTTTCCAATAAAACAAGTTTTTCTAAACTGATGCACCATTACCTGGATATGGACATGTATTGTAATAAACATAATGGGCCATGTTACTTTTAACCAAAGTTTATATAGCAAACTACCATTATTTTTCTTTGTAGAATCACCCCCTTAAATATATAAACGTTATTTCCGGACACCCTGTATGTAGCGGTAAAATTATTGTAATAAAATTGTTAATAACTAAAATTTTTAAAAATTTTTGGCCTAACATTGTACATTTGCATGTAGTCATTTACTCTTCTGTTATAAATCACGTATTTGATTTAACTGCAAAAGCATTTTTGCAGCAACAGAAAATCTGTTAAGTATCAACATTAAAGTTATCGACTTTAAGGTTTCCGGTGTTCGAAGAATCTATCTGTGGCTGGAATAACAAGAAATACTTAGGCACTTTTTATAATCCGTTTCGGGTTATTATTATCATTATTTTAATTATGAAACTACAATGGAGCGTTAAACAGAATCTCCCTTCACTTCTAATTATTTAAAATTACAAAATCATAAATACTAAAAAGTCGATATAAATTAAAATATTTATTTCCAGGTGAAAATAGCGGCGATTCGAGCACAACAGCTTCAGGAAGTAGCTATGGTGAAGGCAGCGAAGGTCGGGCGGAAAGCGAAGCTTCTTCGGAAAATACAAATAAACACTTTGAGGGTGTGATCGGCGATACGGAAAGGCAAAAGGTCGAAGCATTTTTCCGAGGATTGAAAACCCATGTAAGAAACTTTTCTATTCTGACTAAATGACTCAGAGCTTTAAAAATAACCACATCTAGAGGGTGTGCCTGATCGTGAAATTCATTTCTATCGTTGGTTGTATTGATTCGATTATTGAAATAGTGGAACAAATTATATGCTGAAAATTGAATTACTGACTTGCATGAAGTTTCAAATGTTTAATTATTAAACAAAAATAAAAAGTCCATTTTCTTATTTTTGAACTTCATTATTGTCCTGTTTGTTATTTAAACACTTACAGGAAATTATATACAGTATGTCCCGCTAAGTTGTTAACATATGGAAAACTTTTTTATTTTGCATTTTACCAAAAAAAAAAGAGTTATTCTTTATAAAAAGTTCTGCATGTTCCCAAACCTAAAGTGGAAGTGTCAAAAGTTAACTATTTTAAGTCGTATACGAGGTATTTAAAAAAAATATCATTTTCATACAAGATTAAAGTTCATTTAATTTTAACAAATATCGCAAATTAACATTAAGAAAAATTGTTCGGTATTAATAACTGAGTTCAAATATGCAATTATATCCATCTATCATAGAAAATCCTTTTTCACTTTTTCCAAACTTTCTCGATTAAGCTGATTGTAAATGAAAACACAATGCAATTTTTTTTGTTTGTTTTTTTATTTATAATTAATTTATCATTAATTTGTTATACTTCAATATATAAATATAAAAATAAAGGAACTTTACTTTTGTATGAAAATGATATTTTTTTAAATACCTCGTATACGACTTAAAATAGTTAACTTTTGACACTTCCACTTTAGGTTTGGGAACATGCAGAACTTTTTATAAAGAATAACTTTTTTTTTTGGTAAAATGCAAAATAAAAAAGTTTTCCATATGTTAACAACTTAGCGGGACATACTGTATATTTTATGTTTAATTTAAATTAACTTAACAAGGAAAAACGGGAACATTGACTTATCTAATATAATTATGGGAATGTAGGCTTTCCCAGTCGGCATATTTAAATATATATTTTACTTTATTTTTATTTGTTCTATTTGGTATTGGTTCCTCTTCAATTATAAACGTCTTGGACTGATTTACATTTAATAGCCCACGATCCGCAATATTACAGGGCCGCACCTGTGTAGCAGAATCGTCTGCATAAATTGAATCGAAAAAAAAATGTTGTTCTTTTTCAGACGCCTCTCGTATATGAACTTATCGATAAAGTCAAAACTGTTTCTTGTAGATGTTTTAATGTAGAAACCAATGGCGTACACCGTCTGTTTTAAAACCTAGAGTTTCTAAAATATAATAAATGTACATTGTTTAATATAATGTAAGAATGATGTAAAAATATTTTAAAGGGTGATAGTTCACAGAAAATTGATTATGCTAAGTTCTTCTTAAAAATTTCCGAAGAGTTAATAATAACATGTAGAGAGGGAGTTAAAATTTAATATCTTAAATCTCTTTTTCTTACAAAATTTACAAAAATCACTATGATTCAATGAAAAATGATAATTAAGAGTTTCTCTACATGCAAAATGCTAATAACTTGCTAACTTGCTTGGCTTTTTCCCATAGAGAGCTCCACCTATGGTAGTTCGAGAAAGCTTAAAGACCTGCAGCTTTCTTGATAAATTTTTGTTTTTTTTTTATAACATTTGTTTTTCTCTATGTTTCTTAAGTACAAAAGTTAAAACTTATAAGTAGCACCAGGAATTACTGTTTTCATATAGAAATCATTGTTAAACGTGGACGTTAAATACTCGCTCCAAAAATCATATACATTAGTTAATGAAATATCAGCGCTGATATACATAATTACCTTAGATATAACATATTGACACATACAAGAAGTATCACATCTTAAATATCGATATGAAACATTTAGAACATTTAATATGTAGAGTGATTCATTAACTATAGGCAATCTGTGAATACAAGATATTACCTACAGGTCAAATGATGACCATTGACAGGAACATATCTTATCCGACTGTTGATAGTCTTATTATGCCATCGCTGTATTGGATTCGGCTTTAATATTCCATGTTTGGCATAATGATCATCATTGTAAAACTTTGTAATTTATAAAGAAATTTATCCTACGATTTAAAAAAGAAATAAAGTTGCAGTATTTCAAATGTTCAAATTTCATATTTAGATATCTTCAAAATCAATTCGAAATAAAAATTGATTTAGATATTTAGACATGTAGAAAATCACAGTTTGATAGACATCATGATTCTGACCTTATTCAATTATGTATTTAAAATAACATGTGTTTGGTCAGCAAAATAATCTACTAAAAAAACACCGAATGCGTCACTAGTTTCTATGTCGAAATATGTACAAAAAAACTTTCTTTGACTTTTCGATAAGTTATACCATATATTTAGATAAATAATGAAAGACATCGGATCGGAAATACAAAATGATAATTTTTCAAATTATCCATTATCTGAAAATCAGGAACGATACGGAAAATCGAGATTATTTAAATAATGAGAGAAAAAAATATCCTATTAAAAGACAAAGTGTCTTTCCAGAAATTATGTCTGTATTTTCAAAACGTTTATAATTGGATTTTAATATCTTGAATATGATAAAAATTGTCAATGAATTTCTTTGCACTATATTTTATTCGCTTTATCTCTACATAATTAATTATTTTGTAATCTTAATAAAATTTATCTGGACAGTTTTATTAAATCTATTAAGATGTATTAAAATCTTATAATCTATAAGTCATCAGCAAAAAAAAATTATAACAGTTATTTTAATTTTTTTTTATTATGTGGTTTCCATTTACTGAAAGACCTATTTTCATTATGTGAAAATTTTAACAAAACAAAAATCCTAATCATTCATATGTGATGGTCAAAATTAATTTCTGGAAAAAAGCGATGAGGTTTTACATTTGAATCACTAATTTCAGAAATAACCTAAGTCCATTTTTTGTCACATTTCAGTTAAAGACTACATAACGCATACAAGACACAGACCTATGGATTAAACGTAAAAATAAACTAAATTCAATATCTTACAGATATTATATTTGGTGTTAAATGATCTTTCAGATGCAAAAACAGCCTAAGTCTCAGACTTAGGTCGTTTCTACACTCAGGCTTTATAAATTTGTGATTTGTGACTTAAGTTGTTTCTGAAATCAGTAATTCATTGTAGTCACAATTTTTGAAATAAGAATTCACAATGAAGTGGATTTACAGGCAACATTATAAGATGCATAACAGAGTAGTCATATAGAAGTTTATTAGAATCTTATAGATTTGATCTTCTTGAGATATAGGACAGATCTTGAAGCAAAGAGATATTTCTCAAAATCAAAAAAAAATTATTTTAATATTTTTTTTCTGATATCATAATAATAAGGATCAATCAGAACTGTAAGTTGTCATTTTTCAGCTTTTCGTGTAAAAAATATATGAATGTCAGTTTTTTAAGCACAAAATTCACATGGATATGGCGATTAAATTATTATTTTCAAAAATCAATTACTAACCTTAAATTATACTTGACTATCAGGTTTAAACTTTTTGAAATTTAATAAAATTTTGATCGAATGGAAATATTTCCAGATTTACAAAATTTACCGCTGGTTTCTCTATATCATTTCTTAAGGACTACACTGTATATCTAACATCTTTAATGTTTTAACGGTTAATTTAATGTTGACATAAAGTTTCTTAATGTGTATAGGTATTCGTCAGTAACTCCTTAGCGAATTTGTATACGAAAAGCCATAGCGACAATGACTGGCAACTAAAATACACCGGAATCCCAGTTATAATATTGGATTGTGGCGAATCGCGGGCGAGAGATAAGAGGCGCATTCAAATAGCTCTTTCCGAAAGAGGTAAGATATGACTTTAATGAAATTTTCCTCTATTTTATACTAAATCGATTTTCTCGTTTCAATAGGTACCTGTTTCATGTTATGGTCGGACACGATAGATAATTTATCCTCGTACAAAGTGGATGGACCAACGTTTCACACGATGAGATATTCGTGCGATCACACCGTCCAAGTGGGCTTTAGTTTTGACACAAAGAATGCAGCTGCTGATATGTGGAGTCATATTGAAAAATTGATTTCCTGTCCAGAAAATATTTCATTGAGTACTCCTGGTAAGTTTATTAATTCTTTATTAGAGTTAAGTTAGTGACGGCAATTACATGACGCACTAACTATTTTAAGAATAGAACAAATACTCATGGAAATACTGAATGTTAATTGAAGGGTGTACGTGGATTGTACAAAGTATTTTTATCCATAGTTTAAAAATATTCTATAAAAAAAAATATAAAAATTGTATTAAATTAGTAGTTTTAATAAGACATTTATAAACAATAGAAAACAAGTGAATAGATGGATTCAAAAACAGTACAAGGAAGGGAAAATTTAATGTCAGGTATTGAATAAGGCCACATAAAAATATAACTAGAAACAACGAAATAAATCTAGTGATAATTTAATAAATAGACCACTTTCTTTTTTGAACTTATTTAGAAAAAAATTGATACATTTACGTTGTTAATAGGTGTTTCATATAGGAAAATATTCATTTTTTATTCAAAAACAATATAGTAGGTACTTATTTATGCAGATAATATTATTGAATAAATCCCTGTTTATTGGATTCCGAAAAAAACCACGAGTATGCAATAAAAATTTAACATAAACTATGACCTTCATGCCGGTTTATCACAGCTCTACATTCATTGTTCATGGATAAAATAAAATTGTCAACGTCTGTTTGAAGAAAACGTATCCATTTTGTTATCAGAAGCTTTTGAAATAGAAACATGTTATAAATGTGGCCCATATGTGTAGTAATTCTACGTTGTATACGGAGTAGTATGTATGTATGTTGGACATCGCGATCCTAAGAAAGAAATCGTCCTTATTTCTTATATAAAGAAATCCCTAATACGACTTCTTGAAATTTGAAGCCATAAAAATGAATGTAGTTGGTCATGCTTACAGCTGAAGAATAAAGTCATCTATCTACTTTCTGAATGTGCCTTTCAAATACAAAAAAAAATATATCAAGATCGGTGTATAACATTAATACTTTACAAGGGTGTTAAGTCCTTATTGTGGACACATTGTATATCTGTAATTGTGCGTATATGTAGTAGTCATTTACTGAAATTCGTCTTTTCAGGAAAAGCCTAGATACATACATATGTTAAATTTGTAGCCAATTTTCTTTGCCTAATTTTTCTTTTTGCGAAACCACCACACGTCACACTTTACCTTACCTTACTTAAGTAACTCTTTTAGAGGTAAGCTATGGTAAAGTTTGGTAATAAATGCCTAAAATTTTCATTAAAAGACGAATTTCATTAATTATGACATATACATAAATGAAAATCCAAAACTTATAGTAAAAATTTATTTAAAGCAATTTTTTATTTAAAAATATTTATTTTGCTTGCATATTTGTAGGAAAATATGCTAACAGAAATTTCACTTAATAAACAAGTGACCTGAATATATTTAATTTCTTAGTAATTAAAGAAATAACAACTGGTTTCTTTAAAACTACCAGTTCCTATTTGCTTGCATCATATAAAGGACATCGTTGATTTTAAAAGCGAAAAGAGCTCTGCATATAGAAAAAAAATTAAGTTAATTACGTACAACGTATTTAAAAGATTTATTGTAAAAAAAAAATTATGTATAGTCCGAGCAATACAAATTTCGATGCACGTCATCAATTACGTAATATTGGAAAAATGAATTGAAAACATAAGAAAACTTAATTATGGTAAAGAAGTATTAAATTTTCGTATTCTTATGAATGTACTGAAAACTAGTTTATTTTGTTTTATTATTAACCCATTCATAGATAATAATTTGTTCATTTAAAATCATAAAAATATATTTAATTTTCTTTTTTATTTGTAAAGTTGGTGACGGATTTGTGACAGCAACTATGTTGCCGGATGTATTTTCATTTAATTAATTTTAATTATGTAAAAAGAGTAAATTCCTTCATTAGTTTCGACTACAATCGTTACAATATGGCAATGTCGCTGATAACCAACGTTATTCAACGGGTATGACGTGCATCGGAAATTGTACTCTACAGACTATATGCAAAAAATTTCCATAAAGCAAAGTAAAGTTTGAAGTGTCAAAAGATATTCAAATTCATAAAGACAGCATCACCAAAATATTGAGACAGGAAAAATTCAAAAGAAATAGATTCCTAGATAATAAAAATAGGAGAAGAAATATTCACCCAAAAAATATACAAAAAATTTGATTTAAATAGACCAGATGTGTACACTGCGCTTTTTCCAACTCCAATTGGCAAACTGTAACTGTAATTGGTGAAACTGGAGTTTCAAGAAATACAGAGTAAATAATCTGTGCATGCAAATCTAATAGATATATGTATAACTTAAGTTCCATATTTCACGGAATCAATTGCCGGAAATTAATTTCAGCATTGTGTGCCACGTCTCCCATACTAAACTATAGTGCATGTTGTGCTATTTATATAACTATGTATACCAACTCGACTCAAAAATTATCCGCATTTTTCAAAAATATTTTCATTTTCAAGTACACATTATACATACACCATGTACAATGTACAGTTGTATTCAAAAAAAAACTCATACACCGATTAGAGAGAGAAGTTTG
>JABRWK010000114.1:250625-263548 GCA_013372445.1 Hypothenemus hampei | reverse complement strand
TCAATCATGTGGGCTGTGATAACTATTGAATGCAAAACTTTTTATCTTTTCCGCATTTTTTTTCGTTACAATCAACTTTTGCAATAACATTGGAAGTCATAGGTGAACAACCAGTACACTATGAAATCTCCCCCAAAAAAAACACGGCTTTAAAACAATTGATTGTTTCGCGTTAAACCCATAAGAGGCGTAAAATAAATATTTAATCGTCTCGAAAGTAAAAACAGGAGGTTCACTTACCTTTGGCGAAATCAACAAATCCAGGATTTATCGTAAAATTTTGCCGTTTAATGATACTACTGATGACGACAAACAGCAGTTACTTGACTTGTTGACAGAGTGTTCATCTAAATTACTTTCTATTTAATTAGATGTCACTTTCTTCCGGAGATTCCCCCTGTTTTTAGCGGCAATTTAAGCTATAATTGAACATTTAATAGCTTGTTTACGAGTAGCTATTGATATATTTTTAGCCTGTTGTAGAAGACTTTTACCATTATTTTCTTAACACGAAAATTCTTTGTTATTGAAGATACAGAATGCATGTTTTTTTTTTAAATAAGGTCAACTAAATTTCAATAGTCCCTCGTATTTTGTACAAAACATACCGTCAATCTATTGCGACACCACTTTATTGTTGCTTTGGTGATTCATAGATTAATTATTATAAAAATGCTTGTTGTCCTAATAGTGGTATTCAATTTTGAAGAGTACTATAAGTATTTTAGAAAATTTTCAATTTTCTTCTGTCGCTATTAACTGTATTAGAATAGAATCTTGACAGTGCGGCGAAGGCGATTCTTATATTCTAAATACCTACTGAGAAATAGTTTTAAGCGGTACTTTACATTCATTCATTTGCATTTTTAACCGATATTTATTGGAATAAAAATTCAATAACTATCATGCAAATGTCATACCATAAATACCTTACTTGGAAAATCTGTAATTGAGAACTTTATTGAAACTTCCACATTTTCTTAAATTTTCAATTGATGTATTAAAGTACCATCCGGGCAAGTAACAAATTATAATCAACCTGTCGCTGAAGCATAATATCTTCTAATAAATAATGTAAGGTCTGTTTGGCAAACAAACTGCCTCCAAATACAGTCGAAGCTCTCCCGCTCTCGTCTTCTTCACTAGCAGTAGTACTACCTTTCTTCGTTCCACCTCACTTCCCCGGGTACCAAAATGGCCGCTATAGTCCCCTCTAGGCCCCTCCTAAGCCACGCATACACACCTGTACAACGTCTGAGACCTGAACAGGTAAAATAAAGCTATAATAGGTAATCTCAACATTGTTTGTGCGCGGTACTACATACACCGTATTGTTTTCTCGCGTTTTACGTTCAGTGAAAATGTCCTAATTCAAACTGAAAGTGCCAGAAAACAGGATGACGAAAGGAAAATCTTATCGGCCCAAGGCGTTATTCCAAATTTCCAATGTAAGTGGTACTACTTTAATCTTTCGCCGTGTCAAGACAAAGAGGTCGCCAAAAATGTTTACGTTGCTCTTTAAATGGCTTCTTTCCGCCTAATAAATGTATATTTTTTGTATAATAATGATTTTCCCTTAATTACAAATTTGGGAGTTTGTTCGAGCAGTGTTTCTAGAGCTTATAATTTTAAAATTAATGCAATTTAATGACCATAGAAAACTGAATTAAAATTAGTGGATTTTTATCATGAATAAAATAAAAAACAATATTAGAAAGCATGAAATTCATTAAAACTATCTTGGAATTTTGCTTATAACAAGCAACTTTTATTGGATAAGAATCATCAATTGTCGAATTAACAACTTGCAGGTGATTTAACAAATTTAATCTCATATAACACGTGGATTCAAATACAGTGTGACCAGCTTTTAGGGTGATAGTGCAGATGTTATATATCAAGACAGGTGCTTGGCGGTCAAAGTCTACCCAAGGCTTGTTAACAATTGGCAAGCGTTAGTGGCTCAAAGCATTTATTATTATATAAAACCAGAAAAATAAATTTAAAATTTTAACTTTTTTTTGCAGGTATTATGGCATTTGGACGCGTTTCGAAGAAGTTTCCGAGACCTGACCGGCCATGCTTGTTTGGCCGAATCCTGTATTTTTTGCGCTTTGAAGGTATGTCATTATACTTTATAAAATCAAATGCATTGCATTGTTAGTTGGTTTTCGCACAATTTATTCTCCTTTCAAGGCTTTAATAATTTAGAAATAAACAACATCTTTAGATATTATTATCTTTACATTCATGAAAAATAACACTTTTATTAACATTCTTCAAGAGAGTTATGCAACGTCAAGGAATGTTGACGTTAGAGTTGAAGCATGGCTATTATCCTTGATTTACGAATCTTTAACTCAATGTTTAATTTGCATGGAAATGATCAATTATTTAAGAATCTATACGCCTGTATTAAGAGCTGGAATTAATGCATAGCACACGTTAGGTTGAAATTATTTCACGTAAATAGGCGATGGTAACTGGCCTAAGCGACTGTTCATATTTCCGAGATATTAATTCGCCTCTAAATAACTTTTTATTTTTTGAATATTATGAAAGTTTTAAACTTGAAATTGAATAGCAAGAAAAAATCTAAAATCTGATGTTTAGTTGCTTTTTCAATCTCATAACAATATCGCTTTTTCTATTCTTGCCGCTTTCTCATTACACCCAATCAACGTTATCTCGACTACAATTTCCCATTGTTTATCTAGCAACCATTATGTAAGCATTATTTAGGCCAATCACTTTTGTTAGGCCTGTTTGGCGCCTAACAAAGACTTTTGGGCACGTGGCTCCCTCGTCGGCTGTATTTCAAACTAGAACCGGTGAGGTCACCATATACTTTTTACCTCTTTTCTCTTTATTCGCCTCAGGCTCTACACAGCCGGTTGACCTCGTTTCGTATTGGTTGCGAGTATTACTTAAGATTGGTTAGGTCTTTGGTCTCCTTCTTTTAAGTTGTTCTTTATAGCAACGTTGTCATATCACAGGAAGATCTTTGACTCAAGAAGAGTGAGCATCCAAATCTAAAGTAAAAGAAAAGTAATGTCAGAGATAAATAAAGGTTTTAGTATTATTTTATGAGATTTTAGATATTATTCTTTTATCTCACTGGGAATTTTTGTCCTTTTTCTTAAGCGTGACAACGTTGCTTGTATCACAACTACCCAACTAAGTTTTGGTTACAAACAATGTGGCTTATCATCAATACGGAACTGGTCCAATGGTTTAAAGGTCTAACTAGCATTTTAATAATACCAAAATTTGTTACATGTAAATACTTATGGCCTTAAGATATTGAAAATTTTAAATGAATTCCGAAAGTTTCATATAAAACTAGATAAAATGTCAATGGAAAAAAATTAACCGGAAAAACATAATCACCGATGTAGCCTACAAACATGGTTCCCATAAGTTAAAATAAATTTTTTCAATTTGTTTAAATGGCCATGTTTATATCGAGATTGAAATTTTTATTTTGAGACGTTGACATTATACTACTGTAGTTGCTCCCACTTTTTAAGTAATTCATTGATAATTTATAACAACAATGATTTAACCTACCTTTTAATGTAGAGTAAGAACTCCTTTTGAACACCCATTAACCGCCCATCAAAATTGTCATTTTCATTTTTCTTTCTTATTCAAGGATATTTTTTTCTTGTTGATACCACAGCGAATTGAAAAGTTTTCGTAAACTCCATTGTTCCTGGATTAATTCTACAGAATTCATCGTCAAAATATATTATTTGTCGTTAGATCATTATCAAATAGAAGTTTGCTTGATAATCAAGCTTATATGTCTTACTTATGAACAGTTTGTCAATATATTACGAAGAATTAGTATAAAACTATGTTCTGTGTAATGAATGCAACATTTTCCGTATTGCCTTCTATTCTGATACAATCAAGTATTCATAAATATCAGAGTTTCTGACATGATTTTGAAAAAATTGGCTGACCATGGACGAAACTTGGATTAGCCATTATTAGCTCCAAACAAGAGAAAAATGATGGCTGCTATTTTTTACACTGTTAAGGGTATTTTACTTATTCATTATCTGGAGTAAGGAACAGCTGACACAGAATTATTCAGCATTCCTGGAACAAGTAAAGGCAGTAATTCATCAAAGAAGTTTTACTTTCGTGAAAATATTATACAAGTCTAAAAATGATTCTTTTGGAAAATTCCAAATTTCAGAGACAGACTCGGCCTTAATGCATTGTGGTGACAAACATTTGTGTTCATTTTCATTCTGGAAACTTTTCAATCCAGCCTCGTATATTTTGAAGTGTAATAAACATCATCATAACTTTTTCATTCACAGAAATTTTACTACATACGCTATTATGGTCATTACGTTTCATTTAATCGAAACCATCCTACACAGATCCATGTAGGTTTTACTTGGCCAGACAGAAAATCCGGATAAATAATATTGCATCCGTGGGCTGACGATACCGGCTAAATTTATTATTTATGAACTAATAAAGTGTGAGTGACAAATTTTTAATTGATACTCTTTTTTTTATTATGAAGCATATCTAATGGAGTAGAGTATCAAATATGGATTTGGCTGTTTTCGTCATTTTTTTTGTCTTAAAGCTCGCTTTAATTAATTTAAACATGTAGGTTTCGAATGTTAGTGGGTATGTCAAAATTGGCGCCTGATTCTTATGCCTACCACGAGTATTTAGGCGTTTATTGGATATTTATTTATGATTTTTAATTAGGAAATCTGATGTTTTTGGAAATTGAGAACATAAATGATCTTTCCGTACATTTATTTTTTTCAAAAGCTACGGAAATTGAATGTTTTCAAAAAAAGATTCATTAAACATTTTATTTTTTTCTATCTTCTAAAGCTGTTGACCTGAGTTTCACTTAAGTAAACCTAATATTTTGGGATTTTCTACCTGGAATTTCCGAAAAATTAGACCATTGCCGATATATGTACAGGAAAGACATCCATTTAGAGATATTATCAGAAATTTTTTTCGATAAAGGTGTAAACTGTGTACGGAAGGAAGTTTATAATATATGTATAGTATACAGTGGAAGCTATCAATAACTTAATTCTTAATTTTATTAGTGAAGACTTCCTTTTATTTGATGGATCTTTGTAATGGACAAACTACCATCTTTAAAATAATTAATACAAATTCTCGTAGGTATAGAGAGTCACACTAATTTCTCTAATTTTATGAAATATGTTTAGCAAACTCAGCATTATGCTAAAAATAAATTAAAAAGTAAAATATCACATTCGAAATGTTAAAGAAACTACTACATTTCAGTTGATTCGTCAGCACTGCATCATTAAAAAAATGTAAATGGCTGAAGCACACCTAAACAATCAAATTTAAAGACAACAACAAAGAATATGTCTCACGAATTCTAATAATTTTTCATAGAACTTTCCTTATTTTAATTTTCTTTTAGCCAAACTCAATTTTTCCCATATTTAAAATAGAACTCTAACGTCGTTACGCCCCTGTTTTTAAAAAAGAAAAGTTTTCTCCCTAAAAGTTACCTGAATAGGGTAAACTGCAAATTTAAGCCAATTAGAGGAACAGCAATGTTGCCAAAGTTCGTTTTCCTCAAAATTAAGAATCATTATCCATATTTAAAATTTCATCAAAAAATACTTACACAAATTACGCTTAATCTTCACTTGTTGCGTGCAACATTTCTAATTAGTCGTGTATTTCGATTCATACTACATAGAAAACAATTACAGAAAATCGGCAACGTGGTAAATGTAATAGTCCCATTTAAACTCTCAATATCTACCTGTATACCTTGATGCCAATAAGAAGTTTTCAAGCACGTTCACCTACTACTACGGCTACAATCTTTCGCTATCTATACTCGCCTACAATCTATCCCGCGTCTTTCTGTGTGTTTCTTCGGTCTCTCTTCTTCTTTCTTCTCAGTTCTCAGTTCGGTCTTCGCGTCGATGGCGAGTAGAGTGTTGCGTTAAATGCGCTCGTTACATTTTTTCTTGTTTTTGTCGATTTCCCGCCCAATTATTGCCTTTTTGCTCACGGCGGAAATATGATTAACAAGTTCCGGTATAAGAAACCCCTTCAGGTGCCGAACGACGGTGGTGGCACAGGTACTTTGGAACGAACTAAAAATGTTGTAGTTACTACTAGGGATGTAATTTTTCCAATAACTTAGATGCTGATATGAAACGGAAATTGAAAGTAAGTTCGTTTTTGTTCAAGGAAGGAAAAACATTCATTTTGTCGTAATCGGTTTCGACTGTTTAATTCAATCATATCGCAATGAAATGTTTTGTCGCCGTTAGACACTAGGTGTGTCCATCGAAGATATAGTTTTTTCTTAATGTTGTTCCTTTGTGACCAAAGGAGTGTTGTAACCTTCACATTTTACTTCATATATTTAAGATTTTAGCAATATACCAAGAGATCTCGGTTATGTAACTATGTACATATAATACATCCCATTTACATGTGTAAATATTTTAACATTATTAAATTTTATTTTACATGAAAATCTCAAAAAGCACTTTTAAACAGCATTAGGCACGTTAGCCATTAGTTTAAGAAAATATATTGTATGAAATTCGTATTTCTTGTCGCCCAAATAAAGACTTTTCTTTGTCTAATACTTGTTGCACGCCTAGATGCGATTCAAAAGCCATTATTATTAAAACGGAGTGGAAAAACACCTCCAGCAATTTTATATTGCCATCAATGTACATATATATCTTCTTCGTCTTCTTACAACGGCACGCTTGATTATCCAACTTCGGTGTTTCCCTTGTCTTCTTGTAATTCTTTTGTTTCAATGGAATACGTTGTTTTTGTCGCTGAACTCAACATTACTGATTGTGAGCCTCTCTTGTTGCGCTGATTATTTTTGGTTTATTTACAATGTTTTATATTTTACAGGTTTGATATTGATTTTTCCATTGAAAAGATAATATAGTAAATACGCTTATCTGTCTCGTTACTCGGAAATATACAGAGTGCTTTAAGAAACTCATTATTATATTAGTCTTTAAAATATTAAGGGTAAAAGATGTTGCCGTGAGTTTTTCATGAAAACTACGAAATGGGCTAGTACATCACAAAAAACAATGCCAAAAAAACTGAAGAAGAAGAATATAATTTGATAAATTGCTATTAAGAACAATAAATAAAAAATTAAATTCAAGAAATCAACACTTGATAAATTGATTCATGAAAATTATATGTTAGAAGGTATCTGCAGGATGTTCCATTTGAGTGTAAGCTGTTCCAAATTGTCTATATACAAGATCTGAATCAAACACCTACAGACGTATACTTATGAGAGCCATTAATTAATCCGCGGTATTTGGCGCACATCATCGTACAGTATTCATTAGCAGTGAATGCAGGAAGAAATTTCGTCAAAGCAGCAATTTAGAAGATCTCAATTAAGCTTGAGCATGCTGTAGTTATAAAGCTAATTTCTTACATTGCTTCGAAAAAGAAAAGCAAATCTATTTCAAAGATTCCTGAACGATTAAAAATTGATCATTATTATAGTGTACATCCTATGACAGGCAGTAACTGTAGTTTCTCGTATTCAATCAAAGTTTTGTTTTAAAATCTGTTGGTATGCGCGATAAAATTGCATAAGCGTCAGCAAATGATTTTTTCCTTGTATTTCTTGCCCCGTTAGATATACACGTAATAATTGCAGTTTGCAGTGTTAAGAAATAATGCTGATTTGTGCATTGAAGAGTTCGCGAATCGAAAACCTCTTCGTCAAACTACCACGATGCTAATTTCTGACCGAAACCGCAGGAAATCGGGTTTTTTTCGGGAGAGGGAAATGTTACGGTTTAATTAGTAATGTGTCACGGTGAATTTTAATGTTCTTGACCTTCAAGGGGATTCATCACCATGTCAGTGTTCGAAATTTCTCCTGCACAAAAGATTACCTGACTCGCATTCTTTCTTGATGAGTGAGGAGTAAAATGTTAATGCATTCTTGGAATATCTTTTTCGTTATCAATGAATGAGTCTCTAGTAAACAATATGTTTTTTTTTCAGGAATTGTTTTCGGAACTACAACACAGTAGAGCAAAAGCCCTGCCCCCAGACTCGTTACGTAAAGCCTTGGCAGACTCATTTTTGGATCAGCAAAAATTTCAAATTGGATTCATGGACGATGCGGGTAATGACAAAAACTGAGATTTAATTAAATACTTCGGACTTTTGAATCGACCAAGTGAAAGGCCTCTTCTAACTTAACACAGTGGCGCGCCTAAATTGATTTATGTTTTTTTTATTTACAGCCGAGTGTTTCGAGAACATGCTGCTGCGGATACACGACCATATCGCTCATAAAGAGCCTCAAGACGCCTGCTCAGCACCGCACTGTATATCTCACCAGAAATTCGCTATGACTTTAGTTGAACAATCAGTTTGCGGCAACTGTGGCGCCACCACTGAACCCATGAGTTTCACTCAGGTGAGGTAACCCTTCTCATTTAAAACACGATTGTCAAAGGAATGCCTTTGAGGACGGGCTTATTATTATTTGAGCTGCGTCGTATTTACCAGCCTTAAATGTTAATATGCAGTATTAAAAAAATTGCTTGTTGTTTGCCTATTAAAAGCTTCTCTGCATATTGATTTATTTTATTCTATTTTATGTATTTAGAAGACAATAGTTAACAATATTGAGTATTCAATAGTTGCGTTATAGAGAAACGCATTGCAAAATAATGAACCTTGACATTATTTGTTCAATCAATTAATTAAATGGACCAGATTATTATACTAAATTACTGCATAAGCTATATGTGGTTATTTAAAACTGCATTGAAAGACCCTGTATTTTTGAATAATTATTCGATAAAACAACCCACCAAAACGTAACTATTTCTTGCTCGTATTTTGATTCCAATTTATGTTCCTACAGCTTGCTCAATTGGACAAATACCTTCGTGTATTTAAAATAAACAATTTTTTGTAGATGGTACAGTATGTCTCCACATCCACTTTGGTACATCAATTGAGGATTAGTGTAAATCAAACTGGACGTCCAGATTCATTTGGAAGACTGCTACAAAAAGCTGGAAACATGGGAGATTCCAGACAATGTCCGGTGAGTGTTAGAGTAAATTGAGAAACTAAGAAATTACTATTTTTTTCTAATATAGGCAACATGTGGTTCAGTAACTCAAATGTGCCGTATCCTAATGAATCGTCCTGAAATCGTCTCAATTGGTTTGGTATGGAATTCCGAGAAGCCAACAATTGAACACATTATGGAAGTGTTTTCTTGCATCAACACTAAACTAAACCTAAGTGATGTTTTTAGTACGGTGACTGATTCGAGATGGGCTGAAACGACTACTCATAATTTAGTGGGAGTAGTAACCTACTATGGCAAGCATTATTCGACATTCTTTTTCCATACAAAGTTAATGGAGTGGATTTTCCTGGATGACGCCACCGTAAGAGACGTAGGACCTCGTTGGGAACAAGTAGTAGAAAAATGTAGAAAAGGAAAATTTCAACCACTACTCTTACTTTATGCTACACCAGATAGTACTCCAATTAATTTGGATTACGCTCCCAAAATCAACACACCATTCTACGTTGATAGAAACAAAAATCACCCTCAAACTATTAATCAACAGCAATTCCTAAGACGATCAGTTACTCCCAGTCCGGAAAAACCTCATGTGGGAACTACTAGACGTGCCATTACTCCAAATCCAGAAAATTCACCTTTAAATCACAAGCCACCACTGCCAAAACCGTATAATGAATATCAAAACTTGTCAATTATACAGAAAAACCTATCGCCATCACCGGAATCATCGGGATGCGATCAAATCGATGGCTGTATTATTCAAAAGCCACATAAACCTCAAATTAACATTCATAGGACATTAAGCAATGGTTCTTCTTCCGGAGTCGAATCTGGTGTTAGCATTCCCGACCATCTTAATATTCCTCGTCGGAGAGATAGTGGAAATTGGAGTGGAGATCGGAATAGTGCATCTTCAGCTTCATCTACGACCATGGAAAATCCATATTTATATCTAGTTGGGAAAATGCCGCATGGAAGCTTGCCAGGCAGTCCTACTAGAATAAAAACTGAATCGTTAGGCAATGGAGCTTTTGACGCTGGTTACGACTCGTATTCTTTGTCTTCAAATGACAGCACCAACATGACCACACTACAGCATATGATGAAAACTGGACATTTGGCGCAAATCCCCGAGGATTACAGCAACTCACATATTCCACCGAATCAAAACTCTCAAAGTTGCGACGTGCTCTGCGACGAAGCTGATGAACTTCTTGTAAAGTCACGACAGCTGGAAGATGCACACGATTTAGTTCTGGCACTAGCTTTATGCAATGCTGCTGCTACAAAAGCAAGAGCTGCTATGAACGCTCCTTATAACAATCCTCAAACCTTAACTTTAGCTCGAATGAAACACAATACTTGTATTATGAGAGCGAGAAGTTTACATCGCAGAATGACTCAAACTCAACCCCAAAATAAGGAAAACAACATTGAGATCCGACATACGCGTGAGGGAAGTAGTGGTAGTGGAAGACATTCGCGTCAAAATTCAAAAGACAAAAGTGGGCAACATTCCAGACAAAATAGTCGGGAACTGCTGGTGCAGCAGGAAAAAGAAAAAACGAAACCTATGAAAAATATTGAAATTTATGCAACACTTCCCAAGAAAAAGGATGCTTTGAAAGCGAAAATGAATTCAATTAATATAGAAGATGAAGAATATATGCTATACAATAAAGCGCCGGAAAGAGAATCAAGATCCATATTTTCACGCTCAAAAAATAAGGATCTGAAAGTTAAAGAAAAACGTTCGAGAAGTGAGGACCGAAATAAAATAAGCAGAGGAGATTTTTCAGTGGCACCTGAAATTATTGGAGTTAAAGATACGTTAAAGAAAGCCAAAGAAAATAAAGAAAAAGAAGACAAAAAAGAGAAAGACGGTAAAAATAAGAAACAACACAAAATCCGAAGGAAGCTATTAATGGGCGGCTTAATCAGAAGAAAAATAGAAGCATGCCGGATTTGACAGATGCAAACAGTGAAGAACATTGCCAATCTCCTCAAAGTATTGATGATGCCAATGTAGGACTAAGAGCGAGTCCTCAAACAGTTAATCAGTCAATGAATGGCTACCTATCTGAAGGTCATTTAGAATTCACTGGAACCAATGGTAACCCCAATTTGGAACGCAGTAAATTGATGCGCAAAAGTTTCCATGGAAGTGCAGGCAAAATATTAACTGCAGCTAAAGTCCCACCGCCGCCTCCATTGAGGACCACTTCTCAGCTTAGTCGGTCTAAGTCAAACGTGTCAGAAGAGGCCGAGAAAGGGGGCGGTGACTTTAATATCTACAGAGACGTTAATGTCTACCACAATTTAAGTCCTTTCAATAAATCTCAAGACTCTGAACAATTCTCAATGTCGTTGCCATACTACGGAAACTCGAATAATTCCTACGACGATGACTCTTCATTTGCCAATTCTTCTTCACACACAGTTGTGACTCAAGCAGACGTCCATCAGGAACAAGAATCTCCAGATGAAGTTGACTGTATGCCATCTCATGTTGTGCCTATATTGGAACTACCTCCTTATCCCAGTCCCAGTGGTTCAGTTATTCATTCCCGACAAGCGAGTGAAGAATTTCCACCGCCACCACCACCATTGGACTTGTCTGCATTAGATGAGCACCTTCCGAAAACTCAAGACCCTGAACCAAACAGTTTGTTAGCTCAATTACAAAATAAAAGAAAACAAATTTTGACGCAAGAGAACTATTTCAAAATGTCAAAACAGACTGTTCGATCTAGCGGGGATACTTGGTTAAAAGAGTTGCAAGCGAAACAAGCTGCATTGAGAAATAAAAAGAATGAGGCATTCAGTTCAACGGATAATGGAGTGGACGAAGTGAATACTCAAAGAATCTTACCTGGAGAAGCTACTATTAAATCAGTTAAAGATTTAGCTTCTAAATTTGAATGTACTGAATTAAGTAACAAACTGTCACTGCCAACAACACCTAAGTCCCCTTTACAAAAAGAAATTTCCACAATAGATCCAGAACAGATTGCGGAGGAAATTCGAGAAGTGGAAATGATAACATCTGCGGTCAACAAAGTGTTTGGAGCGCAGCATGAACCCATAATAGATGAAGTTCCAAAATCGAGAGGACCAAAAAAGAAAAGCGTCTCGTTTTGCGATCAAGTAATTTTAGTGGCAACGGCCGAAGAACAAGAAGAAGACACATACATACCAAATCCAATATTGGAGCGAGTGTTACGATCTGCTGTTAATAATCCTGAAGCCAATTCAATTAAGCAAGAGCTAATGGTTTTACGAGAAAATAACAGTATTAATCAGTCTCCTTCAATGGTTCAACAGCAAAATGGATTAAATTCGGAAATTTTGAATCACCAACAACCAAATGGCATTGATTCATCGCAATATTTGCTAAGAAATTCCATGGAACATTTGCTAGGTAAAGAAAGTCCTAGCCCCAAACCAATTCCAGTTGGTTATTATAATCAAAATCATATCCAGCAAAATGGATATTTAAATAATGATAGATATAACAATTATAGAGAGGGTGAGATGATAGGAACCAATCAGCAGTTTAAGAATGAAATTAACGGTGGTTATTACAATGGACATCATAATCTGCAACAGCAGCAACAGATGTCTATTCAAAATAACTATTATAACAGAGGAACTCCAGAAATGCCTTTGTCAAATACTACAACCACTGAGCTAATACAAAACAGAAACTATCAGCCGTCTCCTTATGATCATCAAAATCCTTACGTTGTGGATAACGTTACTTTGCTGCAAAACCATTACGCTCCAATGCAATTTCAACAAAAGTGGATAC
>JABRWK010000114.1:201645-244496 GCA_013372445.1 Hypothenemus hampei | reverse complement strand
ATATTTATAATTGACTGAGCGAATATACTGTTTAAAAAACACCATAAAAAGAGAAAATATTATTTAGAAGTTTTTTATTTTTATTTCGAAGACTCCACATTTGAAGATCGATTTATAAATCTAAACAGCTATCGAACTTTTACAACTTGAAAAATCAGGTTTTTTAAAGTTTCTTCCTTAAAATTAGAAACTTTCTGAGCAACCCACGTAAACTGACTGCAATATCTTCTGAAAACTTGAGAACAACTAACTAATGTTTTATAGAAACTTTGGAATCCCATGTCTCAGAAACTTTATTTTACAACGTAAAATAAGAACAAGAAATCGAGACATTCAAAGAAAATTAGTATATGTACTTATTACGTAATAAGGGAGGGAAGTCAATCTCTTTAAAGGTGTATCAAAAGGTGTATTTGCTGCCTAAGCAAATGAAAGCCATACTCATCAGAGTTTCCTCTTTTTCACTAAAAATTTTGGTTTTGCCAGTATTTCAATCAAGGATGTAGAAAATGGGAGGAAAAACTTACAATATCCACTTCAGTTCTTGAGCAGTGTATTACATAATCTTACCAATTAGTAAGACAAAAAAGCTTCCTTGCATATCATCCAAATTGACTGTGTGATTGTTAACTTCAACGCTACGTTTTTTTTTCCAACATTTGTCTCTTTTTGGTAAATAATCTTCCAGCCATTTTTGAATGAGACCAACCTGGTGTAATTTTCGGATTCTACACAGAAAAAAAAATTAACTTATTGCTTTACCTAAATTTAACTTACTCTTCATTGATTTTGATTAAATATGGTGTGTCTGTGGATACAATAAGGCCAATACGTTCTTCACAAAATTCATCAATTCCTAAAAATATATAAAAGTAATCTAAGAAAATTTCCAACAATTTTTTTGCACCTAAAGCGAAATTGCACACATCGCTTTCCACAAATTGTTGTTTCATCAGATATTGAAGTTTTATTTTCCAATCAATATACACATGCTTTCCAGCCTTAATACTCTCAATCATAATTCTTTTGTTGGATATATCTCGTGCCTTTTCATAAATCGTTTTGTAAACATTTTCGGTGGAATCCTATAAAAAATATTTAAAAAATAATATTAAAAGAAAACCTTCAAAAACGTACTTTAATTAGAGCCTCAAATAAACTTTGTCTTGCGTAACTCCAAGATACTGAATCTTTATGATCAATTAATTCTTGCAAAGTAGTTATAGGAACTTCAATTTTAGGAAATGTCAAATATGCAACCAAATTTCCACAGTAAGTAGTTCCAATTACCAAAACCACCAACCACCAAGCGCCTACTATAATCCTTGCACTATCTGCATAAGGTAAATGCATGCCACCTAAGAAAATGCACTGTTGTTAACAGAAGTAAGATTCAATAACTAACATTACTTGCCTTGTTGTAATAAAGCTCCATACATATACCAAATACAATTTTGTATTGTTGCCAAACCACCCTTAACTCTTATACCTTTGTATTCGTATACAGGACTCATTTTATGTATATAAAATAATATTGGACCCATAGAAATTATTGTTGTGGCCAAGCAGAACCAAGTCTAGAAGGAATTGTTGAAAATTATAATGGTTATAACGAAAATTCATATTTACGTCTCCAGCAAATGGTGAAATAAATAAAAGTGCCCTGCTAAGTTCCCTGGGTCTTGCAGATAAAAACGTATAAGTTTGAATGCTGATTGGATCAGTGAAATTGATCATTCTCTTATTTTCTTCAGTGATTGTAAAGGCACACGCTCCCAATGCTACCGATTTATTGTGAACCATATCAAGGACTATCTGAGGAACTCTTCAAGTTTGAAATTAGTATTAGCTTAACCATGTTAGCAGTCTATTTACCCGTATGTTTTGATGTAAGAATTTTCAGCCATGTTAATAAAATCTACACTTTCATTGTTGTAAGTTTGAAATGCTGAATTATTGGATTCAGCTTGATAATTTTTAATAACCTCTACACTGTAAGTAAAGTTCAAATTTTTGGATAATTCTTCAATAATATTAAATACTATTCCTTGGAATCCGATTACTTCACCTGAACTATTGGTAACTAGGATTTGCCATGGAGGATTCTCATAATAAAACAAGAAAAATTAATATCGATATTGATTAATGTAAAAAAGCTTACATGGAAAGACACCAATGGCAATGTAATGCTTCTAAAACCGTGTGCGATATGAGGAAAAAGCACATCGGTCATTGAGGGACCATCGCTAGGTCTCCAAGTCCCCACAAGTTGAATATCAGCAATGGAATTTTCACCTGGCGTTTGATATTCTCTTCCCCATGTTTCACCTGCTTCTAATTTCCATTTCGTACAATTATTACATGAACCATATTCGGTCAAATATTTCTGGAACAATTTAATGATTTAAGTGGTGTTTCAATTTTTTTTTAATCTATTAAACCTGGACTTTTTCAAGTAGGTATCGCTTTCTTTCAGATTTCGTTGGCCGAATGGCTTCATATTCCTCCACGGACACTTGATCGGCCATCTCGCTTTCTTCAACTATAGCGTCATCTAAAGCTTTCAACACACCGGTTAGACTTTCTCTTATGTGGCACACCATTGTTCCTTCCTACTTAAATCAATATTATAGATAGAGCCTCTCTAATATTGTAGTTTCTTACATCGCAAGTAGTATTTACAACTGTAGAATTATAAATGAATGAAACATTGTCACCTTCTCTTAGTAACTTCTTAAAACGCTTTAAATTGAATACCCTGTTATTTGTATTGGAAATTAAGTATAACCACTGATTTTGGGTGTTGACGAGATTGAGTTCCTTGGCAAACTCCATGATTTTTTCCACTAAATCTAAGTTAACTATTACCAAGAAATTTCCACCAATTGTTTTTGGATTAATATCAAGCATACTAGCCCTGATGCTCGAGTAAACGTAATTGATGTCCTCAAAAGTTTTCGTAGTAAGTTTGATTAAAGACACTCCGGATGATGTGGTTTTCGCTAATTTTCGCGTAATCGATTTGATTATTCTCGTTAACAAATCATCAGCTAAAAAGATAATTTTCAAAGACATCTTTGCTTTATGCTATGTGAATTTACGGATATTATCTTGGTACATTATAACAATTTCTTTCCACTTGTAAATGTCCATGGTGCGAAGATCTAATAATAATTGAGGAGTTTCTTGTCCTCTTTCAATAATCGGAATGGTAATAGCGGAATTTGGAGGAAGTCGAGCACAATCTTGTTCTAAAAACCACATAAGCCACTAAATAAATAAAAATATAATTATGGATTAAATTCACCTGAAATGGCTATATGCAATAAATTTTCAGTTTCAGCGCCAGCAAACAATTTCCAAGTTTCCAGGCATGAAGTTATGCTCAAAAGTATACTTAAATCTTTTAATAATTTAAAAAATTGTTTTTAGATTTCAATTTAAACAATACCTCTTTTTAAATTAATGGCTGGCCAAGCAAAAAATTGAGTATTGAGGCCATTGTGTCTTAAAAATTCCCGTTTGGCATAATCCAGATACCTTTCTATTTCCATGGTAATATTTCCATAGAATTCCGCTAAATATTCTCTATCCACAACCACAGCTACAACATTTTAAATTTTTAGTGCTTTAAAATAACTAGTTTCTTCTTACCCATGGTGGCATTGGTTTTCAATAGTGAAGGAAAAACATCACCTTTTGCAAATTCCATACAAGCCAAAACTAATACCACGTTAAGCAGCATTTCAAAATGAACTCAGCCATTTCTCGTAACATTTACAAGTTTATACCTCGTCATAAATAACAAAATATTCGATCCGCATTCGGTGAAATTGAGTTATGAAAATTGAATTGGTCGCAGCTGAGGGGCTGTTATACGAATCGCTTACTCGAAGTGTATTAGATTATGATAAATCCCAAGATTGTATTGAGGTTATAGAAAGGTTATCCATAATGAATTCATGAGAGTTTCTGGAATCAAGCCCCTTACCGTTGTGATTGAACGATTTGGGTCAGGGAAATTAGTTAGCCAGAAATCAGGTTACTCCAATTTTTATTTATATACATATATTTAAAATGAATCTATCGGATAGTATTTTCCATACTTCTTCAAATGGTCTTTCATGGCGTCTTGCTGTTTCCTTAGGATAAAAAAAATAAATATTAACTTTTAAAATAATGCTGCTTACTTAATATGAAGAGGCATGAACTTATAGACATCTTCGTACATTTCCGTCCATTTTGGTTTCTTTTTCTTTTCACCATTACTGAGAGCTGCTAAAATACCTTTATTGGCCTGAGCAAGTAGCTGTTCTTCGTGTTCCTCGTTCCACAAGCCTCTACTTTCTAAATAATGTCTAAATTTCTTAGTTGGATAATCATTATTTAACCAATCAGATACTTCTTCTTTCGGTCTATAACTTGAACTATCGTCTGAAGTTGAATGATCTCCCACTCTAAAATAGTTAAATATAGTTTTAATAGAATTTCAGTTTTATAAATGACACTCCAACCTGTATGTTAGTGCTTCGATTAATACCGGTTTCTTCTCTTTTGATGCAAAATCTTTAGCGAGTTTTGTAGCTTCATAAACGGCTAAGACATCGTTGCCATCCACTCTCAAAGTGTTAATTCCGTATGATGGACCTTTGCCAGCTATTCCATCTCCTCTATATTGTTCTTCGACTGGTGTTGAAATGGCATATCCATTATTTCTAAAAAATTGAATCAATTCCTTCAAATGAAACAGTAGAAAAGAGCACAAATAGGTAATTTTTATTTTTTATTATACCACGGCCTATTTGTTAATCTAGCAAAATGGTACTAATGGTACCGTTTATTGAACAAGAAAAATACCTAAATGATGAAGCTTTTGTATTAATTTGGAGGCGGTGGGAAATGGAATATTGCAAACTGGAATATGCTAGAATGTGGTCTGAGCTTGCAGATACTGAATCTAACATTTTTAAGGTAAAACGGTATTTTTAATAACTTACCTACAGAAAAATATTACAGGACATCCTAAAGTAGCAGAAAAATTAAAGGCAGCATGTGCATCCCCTTCTGAAGCACTCCCCTCACCAAAATAACAAATTACTACTCTGTTCGTATCTAAATTATGAAGTATTAAATACAATTTTCCTCATTTTCAGATACAAATACCTTTTAAAGCATAAGCAGATCCAACTGCTTGAGGCAATTGAGTTCCAAGTGGACTAGATATTGTAACATAATTTAAGTCTTTACTACCATAATGAACTGGCATTTGTCTACCTCTTCCTTTGTCATCAATGTTTCCATAGCATTGATCTTACGATGTCATAATTATAATGGTGAAGATTTAAAGAAGAACCTTAATTTACCTACAAATTGTTGAAGGGTGAAACCACGATACATCAATACTCCAGCTTCTCTATATTGTCCATAAACTAGATCGTCAAGATCAAGAGCTGCTGCACTTCCAATATGGGTTGCTTCCTCTCCATAACTAGTCATATAAAATGAAATTCTGCCTTGTCTAAAAACTTTATTTTTTTAGACCTAAAAGCTACCCGTGATAAAACACAATTGTTGCCTTTGAGATTCGTATAAAATTTTGTCCATGACATTTAACACTGTCATATCTTTATACATTTTCAAGAGTATTTCTTCACTTAATTTAGGCTCATCTGAAGAATTCAGTAACTCCCCTTTTGGACCCAATATTCTAAATATTGGAATGGGAGCATATGATGAAGTCTCAGTAAATTGTAACTGATTGGTAAACGTTGTCTTGGCCCCAGGAAATTTTGGGCATGTTGAGTAGGTTTTCTAAAATTGGCTTAATATTATTAATTTCCATTGTTTTCGAAAGATAAAAGATGTATTTCGCAATAAAATTTCATATTCAACTTACGTAAATTTGTATCCATGATTTAGAAATATTAAATGCAAAACGTAATGAACGGTTTAACCCCATTACTAATGTTTAATTCATGAAAGTTGAATTGTAAACATGTAGAAGTTCATTGAATCAACATTTTAAATCAACTCAACGTTTATGAAATATACAAAGATAACAAACGGTTTAATCAGTTTAATGTTATGATAATGATTTCGAAATTACGAGGTGTCTTTAAAACGTTTCAAAATTTCAATACTGCTGTTATAAATGTTTGGTATTACTCGAATTAATTATTTAAAGTTTTAATTTATTCGTTGTACTATTTACTGTTTAAAAATTAAAAAAATATAAATTACTATGTAGATTCATCCTATTAATAATTAAAATTTTTAAATCCTTGTAGGAAAATTTGTTATCGGTATTTACTTTGTTAATTATTTCTGTATTTGAACGAACATCCTATTCATTATTGTAATTGCGTCAACAATACAGTATTACATATTTGTTTCGTAAAACCAAAATAGTGTTTTCAAAATGAAATTTACGTATCAATCAGCTTGAAGGCGAATTATGCTCGTACGTGGTTGATCTGTCCATCAATCCGATCTTGAGAAATATTTTATCATTATTTAACAGCCACTCTTAAATTGCACTACAGATTTTTTCGATGAATAAATAAATCTTTTTTAAATGATATCTCAAACAAAAAGTTTTAAGTGACGTTTCTTAAATTTTTGATTTTTCATAAACTTAAAAATATTCTAGTACTTTATATTAAAGTGAACTATTTTAATATAAATCTTTGAGAAATAGGCCAGTTTAGCTCCATCGTCTTAATTTAGTTTCCTAAAATCGAAAAATATCGAGCATACATGATTTAAACCTTTGCTTACATTTTTTGAGATAGGCCAACTTAGCTTCACCGTCTTCAATTAGGATTATGGTAAAACAATTTAAAGGAATAATTCTCTTTCTCTCTCTCTCTCTCTCTCTACTATCGTTGTTACTATTATCTACAAATCTCTAATATACACTTTTATACCAAAGTACAATTTACACTGAAGAAAATCAGAATTATTTGTAGAAAAAATATATATACATAAATATTTGTGTACATCATTACATAAGTATATAATATATACTTATATATTATAGCAGATGATTACAAGAAGACAATATGTTAAAAGCGATCAAATATGTTGTATTGGACCCTGACATCATTTCAAAAAGGGTATGTTTTAACATTGTGAAAGTCCAGTAGTAGCGCTGTTTAGAGATAAAATTGTACAATAGCTACAATCACAAGTAGATACAGGAAGAAATCGCATTCCATGCAAGCAATAATTTGCAAAGGAAAACCTCTAGTTTTATTCATTTTTCATATCTTTAAATTTGAAAAAAAAACAACAAAAAACTATGCTAGAACAAAACGGTATTAGACAACACCGAAATCATAACTGTTACAGGTGACCAGCCTATATTTTAGACAGTCTGTTAGTTATACCCAAAAACCAAAAACCCGGCCAAAAGTTCTGTAGGAAAAATGAGTTACGGGAGATCGTGAAGCTCTATTTCTACGAAAAATTTTAGTGCAGCGATGAAAGGCGAATTTCCTTCAATATATCCAAAAATATGTTGTGTTGTGTTTCATAATTAATAAAATATAACAAGCTACAACAGACTTAATTTTTAACCTTTGCAAATTATTCTAGATTTTTCTGTCCTTCAGATGGACATGAAAGCTGATACAAGAGTTGAATTAGTGTCCGCGTAGGCCGTCCTGTCATTCTTCCTTTGGTTAAATATGAATAATTCTTTTCTTCGCTCCTGAAACCTACTCCAGTAACATCAAAGTGAATCCAATCTACGCATTCAATGAATTCGTTTAAGAATGCCGCTCCGATGCATGAAGAACCATGACCCAGTCCTTTATTGTTCACGTCGTGGGATCTGAACGTTGTAACTTTTTTGGTGAAGTATTTCCATAATGGGAGACGCCACACGCGATCTCCAGTTATTACTCCAGCTTTTCGAACCTAAATGTATATTATTTAATAGATTTCATAAGTTTACTCAAAGTAATACGCCATACCTGGGACCACATGGTTTGGGAATTGCAAAAAACACCACTCGCTGCAGATCCCAGAGCCGCTCTTACTCCAGGAGTTAAACTGGCAACATCAATTATTAACCTTGGATTATAGGATTTTTGTCCATAGACCAGAGCGTCAGCTAATACGAGACGACCTTCATTGTCAGTATCAGTAATCATGATAGATTTTCCATTTAAGCCCATAACAACGTCTCCACATTTTACTGCCATTCCTGATAGAATCAATTTTTCAAAATCAATAGTTTATGAGTTACAATTTATCTTATACTAACCGCTAGGCATGTTTTCACACAACGGAATAACTGCTTCAATATTAATCGGTAAACTCAAAGCAGAAGCTGCTCGAATGGCGGCAATAATGGAGGCAGCACCCACCATATCCGCCCGGTATCTATCCATTCCCTCACATTTTTTCAAACACAAACCGCCACTGTCAAAAGTAATACCCTTTCCAATCATGAGAATGGGTTTCTGATCTTGATGGCCGCCACAATAGGATATCTCCACTACGACTGGCGGTTCACAACTTCCTCGAGCTACCGTTAAAAAGGCATTCATTTTCTTATTCTCTACCCAATCTTTGTCATGGACCATCACTTTGATGCCGCAAGGGCACAACTCATTCACGGCTTCTTGGGCAAAGTGCAGGGGTGTCATTTGATTTGCCGGAGTATCCGAAAGACGTCGAGCAAGGTTTTGGGATTCCGCTTTGAATAGCCCACGTTGAAAACTTTCCGCATCAACTGTCGTCAAATAGTTCTAAGGTGGGAATAGTTTTCCAATATTGCCTAGATCTGAAAAAGTACAATAAATATTAAAATTTTTTGAAATTCACGAAAAACTACTAAATAAAAACTGAAAATTAGGCAAAAGAAATAAACTAAAAAGTAAAAGATAAATTATATAAAATCTCACCTGTTTTCTTGATATCGCCATAGAGCTAAAGCACTCCCCTCTGCTGCTTGTTCTGGATGGCCTAGACCTTCTATTAAAATGCGACCGACACACTCTTTTTTTAAAAGTTGAGCTCCCATTCCTGCTGCCTCTCTAACCGCTTCCAGACCTTCGTCGATGGCTTCCAATTCGCAATATCCTAATTTTTCTTTGCCCAAACCGACCAATGCCACTGACCAAAATTCCTTGTCAAGATTGTTGAACTTTTTCCCTTCACCTTTTTTCAATTCGCATCCTCTGAAAAATTTCCAATCGGTTTTAGTTTTGACAGTGACAATTGGAGTGTTATTGTCACTGCTAAAAGTGGGGAAAAAGAGGTAAAACTTTCGTAATAATTCATAACAGTCAGGCATTAGAACAAATTCCAATAATTACCTAAGAAGTATAGCTTATTTTTCCATTGAAATATATGAAAATGCGATTTAGGTATACTTACGATTTTACCAATTCTAGTAATTTTCCGCCTAAATGGTCATTAAATTTTGCAGCAGCTTTAGTAAAAACGGGTTCTTCATTTTCTCCTTCATACACGCCCAAAAATAAGACCTTTCTAAATATAAAAAAAAATAGAATTAACTAAAACTCCACTTTCTGAATGGAAATTTTAAAAGAAAAAGAAAGAATGAAACAATATTGTGTCGCTTACTTTTTCATCGGGACATTCATCTGAACAAAAGCTACGACTAGTTGGTGCTCGCGATAATCCGGTTCGCAGGAGATGAATTCTCCTCAAACAGACTGTTAAAGACATTTTTCCAATTTTTGATATTAGTTAATTACCATTTTACGTTGAAATTTTGAGAGCAAACTAAACTTGACAAATAAAAGCGTTTGTTTAATGGTTGCCAGCGTTTTGTTTGAAACATCAAATAAATGCCAACTAGATCTAATCATAGATATTGTGATGTTAAATAAACAAAAATATAAATAAAATTTTTCGTAAATAAAATGTTACATTTCATAACTTTTCCTTTATGTCTCAATTTTACCACATAATGGAATTCAAATTTACCACTTTAACTCTGCTCATATGTATTTTTAATATGTATTTTGAGTTGCCTATATTAATATTGACATTTCAAATGTCAAAATTAGTTTTAGGTTATGTTTTTATGTTGTAAGGTATTTTTTCGCTCAAAAAATCAAAATTTCTTTATTTGTAAGCCAAAATATGTGGCAACAGGTAGCATTATATTAATACAGAAGTTTATATTAACGTAAATAATGAATATAAAGAATATAAAAACTAAAGTGTCTATTTTGCTATTTAGGTGAGTAACTTTGAATATTAAGTTTTTTTAAGTTTTACAGTGAGTCAAGTTTGTGTATTGTTCATTCAAAAATGTATTGAGTTTAAAGATACCACTCAAATATTGTGGGCTTAATAGGACCGCCAATTCCAGCATTACAGTTCTTGATAGTTGGACATATTAAAGGCACACTTTTGATTAGAGTCTCTCTATATTTTGGCAACAAATTCTCAATTACTTCAAGATAGTTTCGAAACTATTCGAATTGCCCTGACCGGTACACCAATCCTACCTTACCTAATGTTCGTAGAACTTTAGATTTGGAACGTCAGATGATTGTAACGGCTAATCTACTCTCCACTGCCTACATGTTATTTTATGATGTTTGGGGTTGTTATTTATTTGGATGATATACTATTGTGGGTTTGTCGATAAAAATGATATCATATCATATCATAAATGATATCATATAAGAGTCTTCATAAATCTAGATTATTTTTCAGTGTTTAAAAAAGGGTTCAAGATTTTTTCAAAAAACATCCCTCTTGGTTTTTTATACCGTGTTAAATGGTATGGTAGAGCATGTCTAAGTTTCATTGGATTTCAACTAGCACCATTCACACGTATCTGAAAACTGTTTTAAATATATTTACATTTGCATCTGCTTCTAGATGATTTGAAACTAATTTACAATGGCAACTCGTGATGGAAGAAGCAGTTCGGCATCATCTCACAGTGGTACAAATATTCCACCACATCGAGGTTCCATACGTACCCCGAAACGACCCAGACCTCAAACGGGGGTGTTTGAAGAAAGAAGCGCTGATTTATCTTGCCCTATATGTTTTAACTTGATAGATGAGGCCTATATTACTAGATGTGGGCATACGTATTGTTATGCATGTATAAAAAAATCCTTAGAATCAGTAAAACGATGCCCGAAATGCAATTCAAACCTGAAAATCGATGATATATTTCCTAATTTCCTTTTACATGATCTTATTGAAAAACACAAAGCTAGAAATAGTGGATATGAAGGAATAGGAATGAATAGAGATAGCTCAGGGGAATTTAGTACCGGAGCTGATGGTCTAAGAGACTTTGTGGCCTCAGAGTCTCAAAACTTAACACTGCCAGACGTTAATGTTATGCTAGATGTTCTTACCCAAAGAAAACAGCTTTTAGAAGCCGAATCTTTGGCATCGCAAAATCGATTGTTGTTAGAATTTTTGAAGCATTTGCTTAAACAAAACGGGATAAACAAGGCCAAATCGCACGAGAAATAACCATTATTGAAAAGGACATTGAAGAAGTAAGTTTTTCTTTAAATTAATGTCCAATTATAACAAGAAACTTCAAACAGGTAACGAATAAACTCAGAGAAGTTCATAATGCATGTCCAACATTGGAAGATGTAGAAAGAACGGCTGCTGGAGCTTCTGAGTCTGACGCCTCAACTGTTAGTGCGATTAAACAAGAAATGATTGAAATGATTGATAACATCAGTTCATCCACGGGTAAATCTATAAATAATGTTTTCTATTTTCTTTTTTTTATGGTAATTTGTTAGGACGAAGAGAAGATACAACATCACCGGAAACACCATCACGTCCAATGGCATCTTTGGCAATAAGACGTAAACGCATGCACGCATATTTTGATGACTTTGTGGCTTGTTATTTTTCAACTAAATCTCGAGAATTTCTCTTTGGAAAAGACGATCGAACCAAATCTGTCTCAGACCAACATAAATCACCATCTTTGGATCAGTTTCGTGAAAGTTTAATCAAGTTTTCAACTTATACATCATTACGTGTTCTAACATCTCTAAATTACTCCAATGACCTGTTCAACAATTCCACCATCGTTTCCAGTATTGAATTCGACAAGGATAATGAGTTCTTCGCTATAGCTGGTGTCACGAAACGAATTAAAGTATTCGACTACGGTGCAGTGATGAAAGATATAGTTAGTATTCACTATCCTTGCTTAGAGATGACGTCTCGATCGAAGATATCTTGCATTAGTTGGCATAATTATCACAAAACCATATTAGCATCTAGTGATTATGAAGGAACAGTTACTATTTGGGATGCGGCCACTGGACAGAGAACGAAAACTTTTCAGGAACATGAAAAACGATGTTGGAGTGTGGATTTTAACTGTGTTGATACTCGGCTTATAGCTTCAGGTAAATATTACTAGAAATATTATATGTATAATCACATTCGTCCCCAGTCTCAATCACCTAAAACATAGAAAATCTTTATTTCAGGTTCAGACGATGCCCGGGTGAAACTTTATTCCTTAAATGAAGAACATTCAGTGGCCACCTTAGAAGCCAAAGCAAACGTGTGTTGTGTAAAATTCAATCCGAAAACTTCAACTCAACTGGCGTTTGGTAGCGCCGATCATTGTGTTCATTATTTTGATTTAAGAAACATGAAAGAACCTGTACACATTTTCAAGGGCCACAAGAAGGCCGTTAGCTACGTGAAATTCCTCGATGGTGAGCATATCGTGTCTGCTTCGACCGATTCTCAATTGAAGCTCTGGAATGTGCAAACTCCACATTGTCTACGTTCATTCGTTGGGCATGTAAATGAGAAAAATTTCGTAGGTTTAGCGACGGATGGTGATTTCATTGCTTGTGGTTCAGAAAATAATTCATTGTACGTCTATTATAAGGGTCTAAGCAAAAAGTTGTTCCAATATAAATTTGAAACTGTTGAGGGTGTGCTTGAGCCTGAACGGCGCGAAGACGATTCCGTTGAATTCGTTTCAGCCGTTTGTTGGAAACAACATTCTAACATTGTTTTGGCAGCGAATAGTAGAGGTATTATAAATGTATTAGAAATGGTGTAAATGGGATATTAAACTAAAAAATATGACAAATGACTAGATGGTTTAGCTTGTGCCATTAGATCCAGTCAAGAAACTACAGTTGAACGCCATTTATAATTTAGTTCATTCTTAATTTAGTTGAAATTTCAATGGGTATAAAAATGTCCAACTGTACGTCGTGATATTTGGTAGAAATTTTGTATATAATGTGGAAACAGTATGTGTATTTATTGTGGTTGTAAAATATAAATAAATAAAGTTTTAGGAAATTATTAAGGTATTAATTAAAAATTTAAATAAAACACGACATAAGCATTATAACAACTCCATATAACATGTAAAAAAAACGGTTTCTCAAAGCTAATTAAAATGAAGGGCTCGGGGCAATAATTCGATACGCCACAATTTTAACGTTAACGACTTTTTTTCTATTATAGCATTCTTTATTTCTAATATAATATAGAATGCGTATCGTCACCCTACAAGAATAGTGACAACTCAAAAATCGACGTTTTTTCTTTCAGATTTCTGGCGAAGGTGCCAATATCATGAATAATAACACTTCTCTGACATGTTGAAGAATAGACGGTTTTTTTGTAAGGAAAAGTCCACACATGAAGGATAATTTATACTTTTGTTGGTAGCCCTGTTAAAAAAAACTATAAATAAATTTAAAAAAAGTCAAACTTTAAACCTCATTTGCCAAAATTACTATTTTTTTATTTGTGTCACTATTCTTGCGAAGTGTTCCTTTTTCCAAAATATCAAAGGTAGGAACAAAAAGGAGGAAACTAACAGGAACTGCTATTGCTTTTTTGAAAATTTTGGAATTTATTGAAATTTTAAAATTGCCTTTTTCATGTGGTTTATCGAGTTATTGCCTCGAACCCTTCAAATATAAAAGAAAAAAAAATGGGGGCAAAACAAACTTCAATGTATGACATTATTTTTAGTGATGTCAGGACTGGCATTGCCACTTCACCTATAGATTTTTTGAAGATGAAACTGATCTCAATGACAATAGTAATAGGAGCCCACTATTTTCCCATTCCTCCTCGAAGTAGTGAATTAAAGATGTTATGCTCTCGAACAACGAAAAACGCGAGCCCAAATATTGTGTCGACAATATCGAAGGAATACGATCGGTTCAATTATTAGCGTTGATACAAATTTTCTATCATGGGAACGATTGAGCGGTAAATTTTTCTTGTACTTCTGTTCTTAAGTTGATTAGGCTAATTATATCTACTATACTATAGTTTGTTTAATAATATTAAAGTTTGTTTTGCCCTGATCATGGACAGTATGTCCTTTTGAGTTAGCACAGAAGAATGTTTTCATCTTGATTATTTTATTTTTCCCGCCAACATCAAACAAACAAATCAGTGACGTTGTCATTAATTGGTCAATTTAAAAATTTAGTTTAAATGTTAGTGTTCAAAAACTTGGTGTTTATCATGTTTACTTATGTTGGAAAATTATCGCTGTTTTTACTTGTTAAATAATGTATTTCAAGTTTACAGTATTAATTTCAAAAAGAATTGTTTTTAGTTTTTAGAAATATTTGCTTTCTAACCTAACAGTTGGCAATACTGATACAAACAGAAGTAGAACTGAAAATGGCGTCAACCTACAACAAACTTTCATTATTATGAAGTTTTATTTATGAATTAATTGGTTTTAAATAATTACCACCTTAGAAAGTGAAGTACAAAATAAAATATTATAAATTTAATTAATTTTTATCTGGATACGAGATGTACATCAAGCAGGTAACGTCAAAAATGCTTTTCCCGCCTTGCACCATGAAATGAACCCTTTAAAAATAGTTGATTTAAAATTTAAATAATTGTATTTTTCCATATAGCCGTTTGAAATCTGTATTATTGTAGGTTATTATCCAGGGTTTCAAGAGTTATCGAGACCAAACCGTAGTGGAACCATTTGATAAAAGGCATAATGTTGTTGTAGGGAGAAATGGTTCTGGAAAAAGTAACTTTTTCTACGGTAAGATTCAAAAAACACGGACATCTATGGAGTTTATATTGAACATTTACAATTTTAGCCATCCAATTTGTTCTCAGTGATGAATATTCACATTTGAAACCCGAACAAAGGCAATCTTTACTTCATGAAGGTACTGGTCCAAGAATTGTCACTGCATATGTGGAAATTATATTTGACAATTCAGATGCTCGTGTTCCTGTAAGAATTTTGAAACTTAGATAATACAGAAAATGAGAAATTTTCTTCTAGATTGAACATGAGGAAATTTATTTGAGACGTGTAATTGGAGCTAAAAAAGATCAGTATTTTCTTAATAAAAAAGTAGTTCCCAGAAGTGAAGTAATGAATCTCTTAGAATCAGCTGGGTTCTCAAGTTCAAATCCCTATTATATTGTGAAGCAAGGCAAGGTACCTTATAGTTTACAAACAATTATAGCTTCAAAATAATAGTTTTAAATTATCTAGATATTGCAAATGGCAACTGCCCCTGATACACAGCGTCTCAAACTGTTAAGAGAAGTAGCTGGTACTAGAGTATATGATGAGAGGAAAAGTGAGTCAGTAGCTCTATTCAAAGAAACTGAAGGTAAAATCGAAAAAATCCGAGAATTTTTGTCCACCATCGAAGAGAGATTGTCAACTCTAGAAGAGGAAAAGGAAGAGCTAAAACAATATCAGTTATTGGATAAAAATCGAAGAGCTCTTGAATATATTATTCATGAATTTGAATTAAACGAAAATAAGAATAAGCTGGCTGAAGTATGTATATTTAAAATGACCCTTTATTTTTCTAATTTATTATTTAAAGCTTGAACGGTTACGTGATCAGTCCGGGTCGGACCAAAAGAAACTATCTGGCAACTTGAAACAGGCCCAGGATAATATCAAAACACGTTCAAAGAAAATCAAAGACCTCAAAAAAGATTTATCGTCTCTTAAAGAGGAGCGAGACATTCTCAGTAACGATCAGCAACACTTGATATCAGAAAAAAGTAAACTAGACTTTAAAATGAAAGATTTGTCTGAAGAACTTCAAGGTTACAATAAGTCCAAGGAAAGGGCAGAAAATGAGTTGGCGCAACTAAATCAGAATATTAAAGAAAAGGAAGCTGAATTGGAGAAATTGAAACCATTATATGAAGAGAAGAAAGCCAGAGAAGAGGAATGTACAAGAGAATTGGCTTTGAAAGAACAAAAACGTAAAGAACTTTATGCAAAACAAGGTAGAGGAAGTCATTTTAAGTCTAAAGAAGACCGTGACAGGTAAAATTAGCCCCTTTTCATTAAAATCGTAAAGTAAACAATTATTTTAGGTGGATTCAGAGTGAATTAAAGTCGCTCAATAAACAAATAAAAGATAAAAAAGATCATAAAGATAAGTTGGAAGCTGACTTGAAAAGAGATGCTCAAAAGACTATTGAATTGCAAAAGAAAATTGAGGAACAATCACAAGAACTAGAAAGACAAAAGAATTACATTGACGATTACAATAAACAATGCTATGAACTTAAAAAAATAAGGATCAGTGCCAGGCTTCTAGAAAGTCAGTGAGCTGACATTATTTTATAGTTCTCCTAATTGATATTATTTTTAGCGAATTATGGCGTAAAGAGAACAATGTGCAAGCAAATCTATCATCTTTAAAAGAAGAATTGGCCAAGGCTGATCAACAATTGCGATCTATGGTTGGAAAACCGATTTTAAACGGCAGAGATAGTGTTCGCAAAGTTTTAGATACCTTTATAGGTATATATTTAATCATATTTTCACTTTTCTTATTCATTTATATTGATAATTAGCACAAGGAGGTCAGGGCGCGGAAATAGCCAAAGGCTATTATGGTCCTGTAATCGAAAATTTCGAATGCGAAAAAAGCATTTACATCGCAGTTGAAGTCACTGCAGGTAATCGCCTGTTTCATCACGTAATTGACAATGACAAAGTTGGAACGATGATTCTGAAAGAAATGAATAGACAGAAATTGCCTGGAGAAGTCACTTTTATGCCTTTAAATAGGTTGAACGTTCGCGAGCAAGAATACCCTAACGATGCAGTGAGTATTTACTTTCTTAACAAATTATTGGCAATTATAAACGTATTTTCCAGGATGCAATTGCTATGGTTTCAAAGTTATTATATGAAAAAAAGTACGATAAAGCAATGCGATATTTATTTGGAAAAACTCTGATCTGTAGGCATTTGGATGCAGCTACTAAGTTGGCTCGAAGCACAGGCCTCGACTGTGTAACTTTAGATGGTATGTTAACGACTATCTAAAAAAAATATTCTGATTATGAATTAACATAGGTGATCAAGTGTCATCAAAAGGATCATTAACGGGGGGATATTTCAATACATCTAGGTCACGTTTAGAAATGCAAAAGAACCGTGGTGAAACAGTATCTCAAATCGAACAATGTGAAAAAGAATTGAAGAGTTTACGTGCTGAATTGAGTAAAACCGAACTACAAATTAATAATATTGTAGCGGAAATGCAAAAGATTGAAACTAAAAATAGTAAAGCGAAAGTGATTTATGACAAAGTTAAAGGTATGGATTTTGAATTAAATTTTATGAATATATTATATCAATTCAATGGGTGTTTCAGTCGACTTAAGATTAATGAAAGAAGAATTGTCAAACATAGAGAAATTCCGGGTTCCAAAAGAACGTTCTCTGTCACAATGCAAGTCTAGTTTAGAGGCTATGCAAACCACGAAAGAGAATCTAGAATCTGAATTACATCAAGAATTATTACCTTCTTTATCTGTTGCTGATCAACAACAAGTAGATTCCTTAAATGATGACATACAAAGATTACAAAAAGAAAATAAAGAAGCTTTCAGTACAAGAGTAAAATTGGAATTTGATAAAAATAAACTTGAAAACTCATTGACAAACAACTTGATCAGGAGACGAGACGAAGTTTTGCATGCACTGCAAGTAATACTTAAATATATATTGTATTAAATCGTGTTGGTGAAATTGTAATTTTCTATAGGAAATATCACGCGAAGATCGTAAGAGACAGTTGTCAAATTGCAAGAGTGAACTGGAGGAAATTGACCATAAAATGGAAAATGTTAATAAGGAATTAAAAGAGATTGATGGGAAAATAAAAGATTTAAGTAGAAAAGTAAGAATAATATTTGTAATTAGGACAATTAATAGTCACCAGACAGTCGTATTACAAAGATAACTTTGAAAATGTGTCTTTTAAATTATGTAAACTGAACAAAGTATGTAATTTTGAAATTCTTTAGAAAAAATTTCATGGTAACGTTATTTGGAAAAAAATCAACTACGAACCGTCTATTTGTCATATGGTAAAAAAAACAAGAATTAATGCTTTAAATGTTTTTGTAGTTGAAACAGGAACAAGCTGAAATGGACGAATGGAAGAGAAATGAGAAAGAATGTCAAGATAAAATCGATGAAGATGCGAAGCATTTAGAAAAATTTGCTTCAAAACAAAACTTATTGGAATCCAAAATTCAGGAAAGTATTGAAAAAATAAATCAATTGGGCGCCTTACCGGCTCAAGACTTATATAATCAGTTTGCAAAGATGTCTTCAAAAGCAGTGAGTATTTTTTCAATTTCCAATTATCAAGTTTTCTTAAAAATAGTAATTTTTCAGCTGTTCAAAGAGTTAGAAAGAACAAACACACAGTTAAAAAAGTTCAGTCACGTGAATAAAAAAGCTTTAGATCAATTTATTAGTTTTTCTGAACAAAAAGAGAAACTTCAAAAAAGAATGGAAGAGCTAATTAGAGGGTAATATGAAACAATATACGAAAATTACGAAAATAACTTGAACTTTTTTTTAATAGAGGAACAAGAATTCAAGAACTTATTGAAGTACTTGAACAAAGAAAAATGGAAGCAATTCATTTTACTTTTAAACAAGTTTCGCGTTATTTTACAGAAGTATTCAAAAAATTAGTTCCCGCAGGAAAAGCGAAACTGGTTTTAAGAACAACCGATAACGATGAAGGTCGAGATATTACTCCTGAGGACACAAATTCCGATATATTTCAAGGTATAATTTTCCTTTAGTTTCCCTGTCAAATTTAAATTACTGATTTTCTAGGAATTGGAGTCCGAATCTCTTTCACCGATGCAGATGTTGAAATGAAAGAGATGAATCAATTATCCGGGGGCCAAAAGTCATTAGTAGCTCTAGCTCTAATTTTTGCAATTCAAAAATGCGATCCGGCTCCATTCTATTTGTTCGACGAAATCGATCAAGCTTTGGACGCGCAACATCGTAAAGCGGTTGCAGACATGATTCACGAATTATCCAAGGATGCCCAATTTATTACAACCACGTTTAGGCCGGAATTATTGGAACATGCAAATAAATTTTACGGGGTTAAATTTAGAAATAAAGTCAGCCACGTGGAATGTGTGTCGAGGGAAATCGCCAAAGATTTCGTTGAAGATGATACAACCCACGGTTAAATATTAACTATAATCTAGTGTTTCGTTAAGGTGTTATTTAACAATACTAAGCTTGGTCTTAGTTATATTTGTTTTTTAATTATGTATTTTCAATCTTAGAATTTTAAACTTATTTATAATTTAAAATGTCTAATCTTAAGAATAAACTTTTACCAAATGCTCTACCGGTGAGTTTATACTTTCGGTAAAACTTTATTATTGAAATTTACAATATGTAATTTAAGTTTACAAAATGATTTTTCAATTTTTATGACTAATTAGAGTATTGATAAAAATTAGTTTCCAATATTTGATCAGTAAATGTATTATATTTTGAAAAAATCGTTTCATTTTGCAACACGTTTAAAGTAACATTTATATTTTTAAATAAAAAATGATAAGAATAATAAATATTCTCAATAATAATTACCCTCAATTATTGAGAAGTTGGCTGGCAAAGCTAGATATGTCCACGCTGATTCTATGGACTTATTAACTTTTGCTAGCCAACTCCTCAATTAATTATTAACAGTTTCCTGTTTTCGTGTCATTATTACATAGTAATGTGTTTCCATCTTTATAATCTACTTGACAGGGTATTGATTGTATCGCGTTTCCATGTCAGCAAAATGTAATACCTATATTAGAAATGTCATTGTAAAGAATCAGGTGACACTTTAAATTATCTGCTAAATGGATTCCCAAATGCCTGAACGCAAATTAGAAACGAGCACAACTGGAATATTGCTAAAAATCATATTGTCGGTATAAATGCAATCTGGGTATCTGTAGAAGGCAATGGAAGCAGTCATTAAGAAATTTCATTTTAAAATATTTGCTAAAATAGTCCTTGCCATGTTTTTTTTTTCAATAATTATAGTATCATCCTTTTTGATTATTTGGAAAAAAAATCCACAGGAAAGTATAACACATCTGACGAACAAAGGATCCAACATCTTTAACTCTAGTGTCCCAGACCTCCTATATGAGACGTATATCATACACTGGGCCAATTAGACCCTGGTCACATTGGCCAGCTACCACAACGTTAATATTCAATTAGTTGACTTGAATAGAATTAGGTACATTATTTGAATCCTTTTGAGAGAGAGAGATGTAATTAGTGAAAACATTTGATATAGTAAGAAAAAAAATGGGAAAAAGTTGCTGAAAAACGCACATTTTATTCAAAAACACGTCAGTTTCATAATTTTCAATATTTTTGGTAAAAATTTAACTACATACTACTTACACATGATATAAGGAAAAAATATGTTTTTACATATTAAATTAAAAAATATTTTTTTTGAACAAACAAAATCAGCCCTTGTAGTACCTTTTTTAAATGGTTTTATTATGGCCTCAATACTTGCTTTCAGGGGATTGGAGTGAAGATGAACATCTGTATTATAGGTAAATGGCACGTAAAATTCCGAATTTTCACTTTTAACGTGACTTAACATGACGTAACTTAAAACGTGATATTTAGAGTTTTTTTTATTTAACGCGGGTCATCTAGCTCTAGTGTGAGACATTAGGGTTAAGTATGAACGTTTTCACGAAGACTATGGACAACTAAAACATCGTCGAATCTCTATGATTCGTTTGTGCTCATTCGTCGGGTGTAGTCATATCTTTATTTGCGAATTACTATTATTATTTTTTTTAATTTATTATTATTTTATTTCGTCAGTATTACATATTAATAAAACTATGCGCAAAAATAATAGAGAAAAGACGTGAAACTTCTTATTGCAATGCGCCAGCATACGTTCAAGCATTTCCATTTATAAATTTCATAATTTGAATCTAATTGATAGAGTAATTCTTATATTTAATCGATTTATCTTTCTTAGATTAATATTTCTTTCTTAAACTGAAAATATTTTAAAAATTGGAGCTAAGAAAAATTGGTTTACGAATCCAGAAAAAAAAAGTTTTTTGACAGGCTTACAACCGGTTCACACGGTAAGGTTTTTTCCGAATTTGTAGTAATGACATAGACACACTTTTGTGATTCGCAAAATGAAGATAAATATTTTTATTACTTTTCATTGTTATAAACAAAAGTCGCACGTTGAAAAAACTGATTCAGACAAAAACTGTATTGTGTGAACGAGCTATTAGAAGCACTGCGATAGACTGTACAAAGTGTATTGAATTAAGGGGCATTATATTGAATAATGAAATATTTACAAATTCCATCAAGTTCCATTTCTTCTGCAGCAGATTAAGAATATACCAATGCCGCATTGTATATGAATAAAAAAAGAAAAATTTAATAAAAATGTGAAAATCAAGGATATTGCGCATGTGATAGAAATTCAACCCCGTCCCTTATAAACGTTTTTCATCGTAACTATTCAGGAATCCTGAAATAATCAATATTTAATATTTACCCGTTAATGCGGGACACAGTTTGGTATTTTACTTTAACATTTTAGTGTTAAACCCTTAAATCTGAATCATGTTTCCTTTACAACCAGTTGCTACTTGTTAGGTTAGTCTAACTGCCTTACTTTAATCACTTTTAAATCACATTACAGGCACAGTTTTTTTGGTTGATAGCTATTACATATTGTTGCTTTATATGAAAACAACGCACATAATTTTGCTTTGTAAACACGCTTAAATAATTTAAAAAAAGGGGACTGTTATGGCGTCAATAGGTTAATTAAGTTTTTTTTACGTGGATTTCAGGTGTGACCTAAATTTTTTATTGTCCCAAAAAAATTTCGTTTTCCAGAAAACGGCGTTTAATCGATTCCAAGTTAATGCGTTTTGGAATATTTAACAGTGAAAAGGAAATCCATACATAATACAAATATAATTTACATTCCTTTTAAAGGGAAAAGAGAAACATAAGTGCACGAAGAAGTAGCAGTTCCCATTGATTTCTTGAAAAATAACATGAAATCCATACATACTTATATGTATGTATACATAATTTTGTATGGTATAGAAAGAGACATAAAGTTCCTTTGTCGCAATTTTTTTCTGAATTTAAATTGACTTCACAGCTTATTATCTTTTGAATACTAGCTACATTTTCAAAAATAATTACGGATTTTGCGTCTTCCTTTGCAATTTTTAACATTAAGTCATTTTCCGCATGAGATTCTCCAAATAATCTAATATAAAATTTATTATTTATTTAATAATAGCTATTGAAGCTGTTTTCCATTCAAGCTTTCATTTTTATTTCTATAACTCGGCCGGCCAACCTTTTATGCAATCAGGTGGTTGGTTTGTACTTGAATGACGCAAGGACTGTAATTATATACCTCCTTGATATATCATTTTCTAGTATATTTGGAAGTGACAATCGATGACACATAATCCTAACTATGATTTAAAAAAAAAATTCTGTGCATTTATCGTTAGCTTTCATTTACATATTCAATTTAGGCACTTGATCTACAAGTAAACATTCAAGTAAAGAAAATAGACTCATCCTCGTTTCACACGGTAGATACGTTCCTGTAAAAATCGTACAAAACGAAACCTGAAAAACGAGATGGCATTCATAGATACAACAAAGGACTGATGTTTGCGATTGAAGTATTGAAAAGAATAACTATTAATTGGACCGTATTATGCATCACTAAACTAAACGCCAGTTTTTTTTTAAGAAAATGTGTTTATTTTATTTTTTTAATTTTCCAATCTCTCTAACGGTTTGGCTTTTAGTTCAAAACCAAAATACTGGTGTAATAATAGATTTCCGAACTGTGCTGATTTTTTATACAATTAGGTAATTGAATTACCAGCTAGATAACACATAAAACATACATTTGGCGCTTGGTCGAGTGATGCATAACACGGCCCAATTGAGCTTTTAAAAGACTGCGTTCATTAATATGACATCCTTTTAATTCATAAATGACAAAATGCAAAACAATCAAATTAAAACCCAAAAAAATATAGTCTGTACATTATAACAATCAACCCAAGTGACTTTGACGTTTTTGGACAGTGTTGTCGCAATTAATTGATAATTCTTGATTCTAAGGAATAGAAGTCTAAGAATTGAATTTATTTACTCGTATTTTCATTTAAAAACCGTGTAAATTGAGTACCGTACAAATCAAGGGATGAGTGTAATTTTTTGGTGTGAAATAGTGGCCATACGAGAAACTTCCAAGGGATCGAAAACGTGGATAAAAAGCCAATATATAGTCAGAAAAAAAATCAATAAGATGTAGGCGCCCAATATAAAATTGTGATCACCCTTGTCAGAAGATGGTCAAGAATTTACAACTTGCACATTGCGAATAGACATGAGTGACACATCAAACCCTGTACTAATGAATAAATGCACAGTGAATTTCATTGAAATCTATTGAAGCATTCTTTATATACATATAACAAAAAACATGTTCTTTTTGAAGGACTTTCATCATAGAGTCCAATGAGAAACTTTTCCCAAATGATTTTTGAGCACAAATCGTAATAGTTAAACCTAATGAATCATGGTGACATTTTCCGCATATATATCAGGGACACCCTGTATAGAAATGCTCTGTTAAGGCTGCTGCACAATTGATCAGTAACAGGAACAGTAGCAGTAACAGCAACGTTGACATCAACGTCAATGTGCCGCGGCAGCAGAATTAATTCATTGACGAAAAGTAAAATTAGTAATATGAGGTTTTTAACAATTTCCAACACTAAAATTCAATGAATTTGCCAGGGAAATTCTTATTGTTGTGTGACCGTAAAATAATCAATGCCACGTAGAATGTACCACGGTCGCACAATTAATTCAATAATAATTTGGCACATTGACGTTGATGTCACCGTTGCTATTACTGCTACTGCTACTGTTCCTGTTACGGACCAATTGTGCAGCGGCTTTTATCTTCTTTATCTTGTAAATTGTTGTTTTTGAAATATCCACTTACCATTTTTTCTTCGGTGTATAAAAGGCTTTTGCAATATTTCTACGTACATTTTTTAAACTATAATCTTTTTTATTTAACTTTATGATAACATATAGGTATAATTTGAATAAATGAAACTTTTCTAAGAGTTCTGATCAAGAAAGCTTAAGTTAATGTTGCACACTTTAATGCTGCACAGACAATAGGAAAAAAACAATAATTTTAGTTCAAGGTGTTCCATACTACAGAATGCCATATTTCTGGGAACATTCCGAGGATAAACAGGAACCGAAACATAGAAATCTTCAAGAGGGACTTTTTCAAATCGCTTCTCAAACTTGTAGTTTGTTTGTTCAAATTAACAATACGAATAATATTAGTTACGGAAATAATACGGCTAATATTCACGTTAATGGGTAAACTTTTCCATGTGTCCCTTATAGTAGGTATTCATTTATTGTTATATTTAGGGAAAAAGTATTTACTGGTGGAGGAAGAGATGGAGGAACGTCTTCATCTTATTCAGAATCGCAATTCACGCAAAGTTCGAGAACAAGAACCACAACATTGAGTAAAGTTGATAAAACTGATAAAGATCAATTAGTGGTTCTAATTCCACCAAAAGAAGAACATGGAAAACGTGAATCCCTTTCTTATTATCGACCGGGACTATTCAAGAAACCCCGATTGTCGGTAAGGACACCCTTTATACGCAAATCACTAACAATAAGATATTTAGATGTTGTTTAAAAAAAAATATTAAAAAAATACAAATTGATCCAAATTCACTGACAGGTTACCACATCTGGCCGCACTAGACAGGTATTTCTTTTATTTTACTTCATCGTCAAAATTACCAAACTGTCACAATAAAATACCTAGTTGGTAACCCTGAAATCTGGTGATAAATATTATGCAATTTCAATACAATGTCAAAAGGTTTAAAATAAACAAAGAAAGGGAGACAAACTGAAATTACGATTGTTTAAAATAATTGAAATATTTATTGTAGCGTTATGTTAATTTATTCATAATGAAAATTAAACTTAATAATGATTTAAAGGTATGTATTTTATATAAAAATTATTATTTGTAATACTACCACAAAAATTCTAACAATATGTTTTAAAAAAAGGCAAAAAATTTTTCATTCAAAGTGTCTTTTGTTATTTGGCATTCTATCAAACCAAGCCTATACTTCTAACTTACAATTAGTTTAAGTTAGAATGATTCCTTAACCATAATAAATACAATAATGTATCATTTTTAGACTGTCCCAGAAACTCCATCATCTCTAATTCCTCATGAACATGATCTCTGGCCTCAAGCTTATTCCTTAGCAGATCATGATGGTACTCCAGATAGGTATGGTTCAAATGAAAAATAATATTTTTAAATGAATTTTATGTGTTTATTTGTTTAGATGGGCTGGCAATAATAAATGGTGTCGCCCTTCATGCATTCCCATTACAATAATATGCACACTTATCTTCCTTGTAGTACTACTACCTGTCTTAGACCATGCAACTGATAAAGTTTTACAAGATTTAAATAGCCAAGAGAGTTCGTATAATGCATGCAGGTACGTAAAATTAGGAAATTTAAGTTTCTTACTTTAGCATTCGTTTTTTTTAGTTTATCCTTAGTAGAAAGTATTCCCGAAGGTCTAGTTTTTTGACAATATTTCATTCACATACCCATCCACATTTTGATGTATGGTTAAATTTAATAAATAACGCACAAAAATCTATTGATATTGCTTCCTTATATTGGACTTTGAGACAGTCAGAGGTCTATCCTGATCCGTCCTCCATTAAGGTATATTTAAGAATAATGAATAAATTAAAATAATACACATTAATTTATAGGGTGAAAGAATATTTCAAAGCCTCTTACGAGCTGGAACTGATCGTGGAATTAAAATACGAGTAGCACAAAATGCTCCCTCGCAAAATTACCCAAATGTTGATACTGAATTTTTGGTTAAACGTAAAGCAGCTCAAGTTAGAAGTTTGAATTTTGTTAAATTATTAGGCGGTGGTGTTTTGCACACCAAATTGTGGATTATTGATAGAAAACATCTTTATATTGGAAGTGCTAACATGGATTGGAGGTCACTGACTCAAGTAACTTCTATGAATTTTATAATTGGCGATATTAAATGTATTTTCGTTATAGGTAAAGGAGCTTGGAATAGGCATCTTTAACTGTTCTTCTTTAGCAGAGGATGCCTTAAAAATTTTCAATGTAAATAACATTACGTATTAATAGCACACTTACTTATTTTATTTGCCTTTTTAGGTTTATTGGACATTAGGAGAAAATAATTCAGTAGTTCCAGACCATTGGCCTAGCAATCTTTCCACAAAATTCAATTTAAAGACTCCATTGAATATGGTTTACGAAAATGAAACTTTTCAAACCTATATATCTGTATGTTTGTACAAAAATCTAACATAGTAACCTAAAAGTTTTGAGATTTTCGACTTGTGACTGATTTTAATAGTTCTATGTTTGTGGTGAAGCACAAAGTCGTAATAGCATTAGCAGACTATTTTAACTCATAGTTTACAAAAGGGAGGGTAAAGAATACAGTTATTTTACATAAAAAAAATTATAACAAGGTAATTTTATGTTATAGATTATGTAAAAAATCATAGGTGGTGTCGTCCAATCTTCTTTCAAGGAAAAAAAAAAATACCTTATTCTACTTTTCTTTATTTGAAATGTCCCATAATTGTACTCTTTACTCTATATTTGACTTGAATTATAATATTGATCATATAACAATGGAACTTGTTTCCAAAAACAAAGTTTAGTTTCGAAATCTCAAACCTTTTTTGGTTCTCTATGTGTGTAATTAAATTCTTTTTAATTAATATTTTATTTAGAGTTCTCCGCTTTCTTTCAATCCAACTGGACGCACTAACGACATAGATGCATTATTAAATGTAATAAATCACGCTGAAAAATTCATTTACATAGCAGTAATGGATTATATTCCAATAATGATCTATACCCCTAAAGTGATTTTTTGGCCGACCATTGATGATGCCTTAAAAAAAGCTGCCATCGAGAATAAAGTCAATGTTAAGTTGTTAATTAGCAAATGGAATCATTCTAGGATAGCTGAAGATTACTTTTTACGAAGTATTGCTGAAGTCAATAATGCCTATCCAAGGGTGTCTATTGAAATAGTATGTTTTCTCCAAAAAATTATACTACAAATTGTATTAATTTTTACTATTTTAGCGTCGTTTCGTTGTACCAGCCGATAAGAATCAAACGAAAATTCCATTTGCCAGGGTCAACCACAATAAATACATGGTAACTGACAACACAGCCTACATAGGAACTTCAAATTGGTCCGGAGATTATTTTACGAATACTGCAGGAGTTTCATTCGTTTTACATGATCCTGTATTCGATAGAAACACTAGCCATATTACAATTAGAAGTGAATTGCAAGCAGTATTCGAACGTGATTGGAACTCAGAATACGCGCATCCATTTTAAAAAAATTGGATTGTGTGTATGTTTATATGATAAAAATAATGAAATGGGAGAAGATAAAATATAAATTTTAATTGGCACAAATCATTTTTCTCTACTACACTTGCTATGTACTACATACTTCAGGAGAAAACTATACAGTTGTTATGAATAAATAAACCCTGCAACTGTTTATTTTTTTTTGTATCAGTTCAATGTTAAACAACATACATACAGATTTTTTTTGTTAAATTTGTAGAGAAATATTCATTTGTCTTCTTTTAATTACAAAATGTGGATGACAAAAAATTAGCTTCACTGTTAATGATTTAAAAGGAGGTTAAAATGGTAATTAAGAAAAACCTTCTACAACTATGAAAACTGATTTTTTTTATGAAATTTAGAAACTAATCTTGAAACAGTATATAAATTTGGTCAGTTAATTTGCTTCCTGTTTACATATCTAATTTAAAATTTACCAAATAATAAATCCACTTTAACCTGCGTTTTTTGGATGACAGGTTTAAAACCACATAGTAAACAACAATTTTAAAATATCACAGTTCTTCTAAGGCCCTAGTAAATACTGTTTAAGCGTTTTAATTGTGATTTCAAGCACGTTCACTTCAAACTCGTTTCGTCTTACTTATAACCGCATAAGGTTGATGATTCTGAAATTCATGGGCGATATTTTGAGGTTCTTCTTTTAATTTAGCATTATCAAAACTGTTCGTTTCTTCTTTCGGCTTATTTGTATCTTTTTTAATGCAAGCATACCCAGACTGAGCATCTTCAACGGCCATTCTTACAGTTTCCACAATGTTCACTTCCTCGTACAAATTAAAATTGGGTTTTGGTTGAATGGAAATAGGTGAAATAACTTGTTTGTAGTCCGAGCTTGAAGATTTAGTACTCATCTGACCAAAAAAGTTCAAATGATCATAACTTTGGTCGTCAATTGTCATATTTTCAGTTATTAAAGTTGGAGCGTGGGGTTCTTCAATATTACTAGTCCAAGAAGTATCCTCATGTTCAAAATGATTAATACTTTCATCACTTTTACAATGAAAAACAGCCTTATAACTAGTATTGTTTATTGCAGTAGTGGAACCGAAATGTTGAAGGCAGTCGTAATTTTCATCTACAGGCGATTTGGTGGGTTCATTTATAACCGCTGGAGCTGAAGTGTTCAATTTATTTAATCTCAAATTTGTATTGCTATGAATCCATGGTTCTTTAGGAATAGGTTCTGAATGAACTGGCTCTTGAATTCCTAAAGTTTTCCATGCTTCAGTTCTATTTTCAACTGTGTCATATTTCTGTAAGTCTACATAATCATGAGCATTATTAATGTCAATGATAAAATCATTTTTTAAATCTAATGATTTTCTGGGCGGCTTTTTCGGAATTTCTTTAGGTAGTATTAGATTTTCTAATGATGACATCACAGAAGATAAATGCAAATCCATGGCACTTTTATTTGATTCCGTAAATGAACTTTGTGATGTAATTGATGGAGGTAAGGGATTACGGGATCCTGGTTCCATACTTAATGCTGCATGAAGCTGAACAGAATCATTACAATCGAGCAAAGATACTGGATCTCGATTTAAGAGCTTTTTCATATTTTTCATTTTGGTTGATAGGCACCTATAGAAAACATAGTTATACATACATATGTATACAGGGTGTTCTTTAATGATGTGCAAATATTTTAAGATGTGAATCTACACGAAAAAATAATGGTAATTTGCTATATAAACTATGTTCCAAAAAATACTTTGCTACGAAAATGCAGGGCTTCTAAGTTTTAAGAAAAAAATGGAAATTAATTAATTTTTCCGAAATGGCTTGAGATATTTCAATGAAATTTTTATATATTAACAGTTTATAAAGAGGCATTTTTTGTAAGAAATATGTAATTTTCAATTCTAACATTGGCGTGCACAAAGGCACTGACTTCGTTATTTTTAAAGAAAAAAAAATGATATGCCACTGGCTTTTTCTTAAAATAGATAATTTTTTATTTCTTTATTCAATTTAGAAAAGAAAAGCTCTCTTTTTGGAGTTTGAAAGGATTTTTTTTCGCTGTTTTTGAGTAAAAAAATAAAAGCCGTATGAATGCACAAGAAATGAATGAAATCTTGATTGAATAATAATTTGAAAATAAATCTAGTCAGCCTGGAATATGTCATCTCCGTTATATAGATTTTAAAAGAAAAAAATAATAATTCACCATTATTGAAATAATTGTAATAAAGCACTAAAATCAGAAGGAACCGATTCCAATAACAACTACAACAACAAATTTTTTGTTTTAATTGTATAAAAATATAAACAAATTTACGCAGGTGACATATTCCAGGCTAAATAAATTCTTTTTTAAGTTATTATTCAATTAAGATTTTATTCATTTTTCGGGTGATAAATGGGTTTTTATTTTTCTACTTAAGAGCGTTGCTCGAAAAAAGTCAAGTAGCTTTTTTTTTAATTAAACGAAAAAATCAAATATTATTTTTATTTTAAGAAAAATCAATGACGTATGATTTTTTCTTTAAAAATAAAATATAAAAAAAATAGAATAGAAGTCAGTACCCTTACGCACGCCATTGTTAGAATTGAAAATTACATTTGTATTGCAAAAAATGCCCCTTTATAAACTGTTCATTCATGTCAAGTTTTATTGAAATATCTCAAGCCATTTCGGAAAAATTAATTGATTTAAATTTTTTTCCTAAAATTTTAAAGCCCTGTATTTTCCTAATAGAGTATTTTTTGGAACACAGTTTATATAGCAAAATACCATTATTTTTCCGTGTAGATTCACATCTTAAAATATTTACATATCATAAAGGAGAACCCTGTATATGTGAAAAATATAAATATGGATAGGTATTGCTATATTGTTAGCCTTTTCACTTCTCCATCACGTTTCTGTGGAAACAAAATTTCTGACAATGTAAATAGTTTAGGAAAAGCATTATAATTCAAAAAAGTTAAATCAAGTGTATAAGACGGGTGTTCTATCAATTCGAATGTTAAATCAAAAAGTTTAGTCATGACTGTTCTTAAATTGGCTGTTGATGAATTGTTGTCAAGGTTAACTATATAATACTCCCTAATAAATATCAATTTTCTCACCTATAAATTTCATTGTGATTAGGATGTTCTAAATAGAATACTCCTTCTCCTGTGGCACATTTTCTTCCGGCTTCAAAAGTGAATTTACCACCTTTATAGCCATATTTTCTAATATAACTAAAAGGCCATGTGTAAAGCAATTCATTGTCAATTTCATTTCGAAGATGAAGTGCTGCTGACGTAATCACAAGAATGTAATTTTTACTTGCAAGATTACACCTTTGTGAGGCATCAGAAGGATGCAATTTCACATAGAATACTCCTGCTAATTGAAAAAAATCTATATTCACTTTGTTAGTTAGAATATTGAATACTAACCTTCTTCTGAAGAACAATAAAGATCATTATCTTCTTCAATGCTTTGACTCTTCACAGAATCAATTGAAAAAGCGACTTTCTTTAAAACATCAAACCAAGAACTTAACTCTTCATCTGAAGTAGTCATGAAATCTATGCATGAATGTTTCGTTACTATATTGATTACAGTTGATGATTTTGGAGTTATTTTGATAACATCTTCTAATGTAATAATTTTCGGTTGTCCAGTTTTTGCACTATTTTCATAAATTTCAATTCTTGCCAATCCACTACTACTTCGTTCGTATAAAATACAGTATTTCTTTTGCCACGTTTTCTAAAATACCATTGAAATTGTATTAAGTAGAATATAAAATATGATCAAGTTTTAAAAACATTAAAACAATTTTACCTTTAATATTTTCCCACTTGGAGGCAACAAAAGAAATCCTTCATATGCAGGCAGATCACTTTCCATTGTGCAGCTTAAAATTCTTTATGTTTTAGGTGTTTGGTGCACTGATTCTCACGAATAACGCCAAGCGTAAACGCATAATAAAATGTAAAGAAAAGTGATAAAATTACTATTTTATGAAAAACATTTATAGGCCCATTTAAACTCGTTTTGCATTTCATAAAAGTTTTTAATCAATTGAAAAAATGTCAGCTGACACAAATGCCAATCGCATTAATTGTCAACTGACATCTGAGATATGGCCACCAGGGTTGGGATATGAGTATTATTTGTATTATTTTTTGTACAACTGTACAAACTGTAGTATATCTGCACCTCGTGGTCCATTTTAAACAGAATTTGAAAGAAGTGTTTGTTCGTTCCAAAATGGTTCGTAACGAAATATTGTTATTTATTTTTGTTTAAACAATTATAACTTTTCTTAGGATCATTATATCGAGCTCTGGTTTACGCCATTGTTTTGAGAAATGTTTTCTCTATATTATGGTAAAACCAAAGAGAATTGGATAGAGGGAAAGGTTCTATAAAAGGTTAATGTAATTTTGCGTATACATTAGTTAAGCGCCCAGAAATATAAAAAAATTATTCAGAAGAAATTCAAGATTTAAATTTTATAATATTTTGAAGTCTTGCGTTTTTACGTCTGTGGCGACGCGAAAAAAAAGGTAAGTATCTGTTATATTTTGAGTTGTTCTCGCAATTTAACATATAATAAAGGATTATTATTTTAATAATAATTAATAATACAAATTTCAATTTGATTATTATAAATTCATCACTTATTTTACATGCTAGTTGAGTAAGAGACTTTACAGATCGCACCGAATGCGGTATACGCCAACCTTCCACCGTACCTAAAGATGGATTTATAGTTCACGTAACGTAACACATAATGTAAACGCAAGAACATAATTTAATCGCAAAACATAAAATCTTCCTATGGTACCTTCTAGAATACACGTAAACCTAAACACAATTATCTCAATTATGTCACTTCAGACAGATAGCTTTATTTTATCACTTTTTTTTACCAACCCTGTATAACATCCATTACATATTAACATCTATTGGATAGATTTTTAGAAATGTGTACTACAATTTTTAACTTTAAAGTTTTTAATATTTCAGAAACGGTTGAAAATAGGCATTGGGGAAAATAGGCATGAAATGTGTTTAGATTTATACGAGGAATCCAAAAATACAACATTATACAGGGGTTGCCATTTAAAAAAAGGTAACTTTATTTAACCACGTGTTTTTGGCGGACCCTGTATGACATTAAAGGTTTTTCGATAAATCTTACGGTTTGTGAGATATTAAGCCGTTACTAGATTTAACAACAGCCCTGTTTACAGTCTGTTCAAAAAGAAGTCGACACTATTGCTAACTTTTTTATTATTGAAGATACGAGTTTAGTTAAATTAGAGAACTGTAGTATTTTGTATGCCGATTAAAATGGAAAAATCATTCGAAAAAAATATTCAAAATTGCGTTCCCGAATTATTCTAAAAAACGTATGATTTTGAAAAGGAATTATATCTACGGATATCAATCGGAAATTGTTTTCAAATAAAAAAGTTTCCTATGTACGTATGCCGTAAAGTGGAAAATATAATAATAGAGATATGCTATGTTATTTATGTGTTATTACATTCTGTAAAACGTTAACGTTTGCGTATTTTTGCTCGTTTTTTTATTTTTATATTATTTTTAAAATTAAAACGAACTTGTGGGGTTTTGGATGTACTATCAACAAATAATTTAGGTGCTGAAAATATAAAGGGCGAACTCAACATTTTTTTCCATTCCATTCCCGTGTTCATTTCGCGACAATAGTTGAAGTGAAATATACACGGGTTTGTTACTGAAAAATTGCTTTCAAATCTGTGCTGATTCCAAGACCCTCGATTTTGAATTGGACACGACATTGTAAAGGAGTTACGCCATATTCCTGTTTCCATTTCCGTGTTCTTTTCATATACCGATCCGATCACAAAAAAACCAAAACGTATCAAAATTGCAGAAAATATTTGATTAAAAATTAAAATGAAAACGGATTCGTGATAATACCCACACTTACTTAAAATGTATATTTTTATATAATTCAAAGTAATAAATGACATTAAAAATAAAAATTATACAACTATTTTATTATTTTTAAAAGTAAACAGTATTTATCTCTAAAGAAATATAACATTTCAACATGGATTAAAATCGGTTAAATAGGTTTTCAACACGTATTTATAAATTTAAATGTTTCCGTAATTTGTCGCAAGTCACTATCCGATTCGATACCGAAAGTTTTCGAATCAGCACGTATTTGTGAGCAATTCTTTGCAACAATTGACAATAACTAGTAGAACAATAATAACTAATTTAACTTAATAAAAGATAATTTTTAATATTATTTGCTCTATAATATATATTAACTTTTATGATTGAAAATCGGATTTTGTTTCCTAGATTCTAAAGTTGTCAAAATAAATCTATTTCTTAACTTTAAACTACATACTTTGCTTGATGCTTCAGTCACAAGTTTTGCCATACGTTCTACAGCTTGTGTATACCAGGGTGTCCTTACTTTTCTAGATGACATAAAATAGTGAAGGCTCTTGGAATCAGTCTACAATTTACTTTTCCTTTGAAAATTATTTTTTTACATTTAACTTTGTCTTTTTTTTTTGTTTTTATTTCTGTTGAAATACATTTCATAAAATAAGAAAAAACTAAAAATTATTCATTTACTATTGAAAATTCTTAGTTTAAATTGCAACATACAAGTGAAGTTAATTTTTTCTTTGACAATTAAATTATTTTTTTTTTACAATTAGTCTTATTTTTTTTTGTTCCTATTAACATAAAAATAAAATTTATATAATTATTAAAAAGAAGTTCNGGAGGTAAGGGATTACGGGATCCTGGTTCCATACTTAATGCTGCATGAAGCTGAACAGAATCATTACAATCGAGCAAAGATACTGGATCTCGATTTAAGAGCTTTTTCATATTTTTCATTTTGGTTGATAGGCACCTATAGAAAACATAGTTATACATACATATGTATACAGGGTGTTCTTTAATGATGTGCAAATATTTTAAGATGTGAATCTACACGAAAAAATAATGGTAATTTGCTATATAAACTATGTTCCAAAAAATACTTTGCTACGAAAATGCAGGGCTTCTAAGTTTTAAGAAAAAAATGGAAATTAATTAATTTTTCCGAAATGGCTTGAGATATTTCAATGAAATTTTTATATATTAACAGTTTATAAAGAGGCATTTTTTGTAAGAAATATGTAATTTTCAATTCTAACATTGGCGTGCACAAAGGCACTGACTTCGTTATTTTTAAGAAAAAAAATGATATGCCACTGGCTTTTTCTTAAAATAGATAATTTTTTATTTCTTTATTCAATTTAGAAAAGAAAAGCTCTCTTTTTGGAGTTTGAAAGGATTTTTTTTTCGCTGTTTTTGAGTAAAAAAATAAAAGCCGTATGAATGCACAAGAAATGAATGAAATCTTGATTGAATAATAATTTGAAAATAAATCTAGTCAGCCTGGAATATGTCATCTCCGTTATATAGATTTTAAAAGAAAAAAATAATAATTCACCATTATTGAAATAATTGTAATAAAGCACTAAAATCAGAAGGAACCGATTCCAATAACAACTACAACAACAAATTTTTTGTTTTAATTGTATAAAAATATAAACAAATTTACGCAGGTGACATATTCCAGGCTAAATAAATTCTTTTTTAAGTTATTATTCAATTAAGATTTTATTCATTTTTCGGGTGATAAATGGGTTTTTATTTTTCTACTTAAGAGCGTTGCTCGAAAAAAGTCAAGTAGCTTTTTTTTTAATTAAACGAAAAAATCAAATATTATTTTTATTTTAAGAAAAATCAATGACGTATGATTTTTTCTTTAAAAATAAAATATAAAAAAAATAGAATAGAAGTCAGTACCCTTACGCACGCCATTGTTAGAATTGAAAATTACATTTGTATTGCAAAAAATGCCCCTTTATAAACTGTTCATTCATGTCAAGTTTTATTGAAATATCTCAAGCCATTTCGGAAAAATTAATTGATTTAAATTTTTTCCTAAAATTTTAAAGCCCTGTATTTTCCTAATAGAGTATTTTTTGGAACACAGTTTATATAGCAAAATACCATTATTTTTCCGTGTAGATTCACATCTTAAAATATTTACATATCATAAAGGAGAACCCTGTATATGTGAAAAATATAAATATGGATAGGTATTGCTATATTGTTAGCCTTTTCACTTCTCCATCACGTTTCTGTGGAAACAAAATTTCTGACAATGTAAATAGTTTAGGAAAAGCATTATAATTCAAAAAAGTTAAATCAAGTGTATAAGACGGGTGTTCTATCAATTCGAATGTTAAATCAAAAAGTTTAGTCATGACTGTTCTTAAATTGGCTGTTGATGAATTGTTGTCAAGGTTAACTATATAATACTCCCTAATAAATATCAATTTTCTCACCTATAAATTTCATTGTGATTAGGATGTTCTAAATAGAATACTCCTTCTCCTGTGGCACATTTTCTTCCGGCTTCAAAAGTGAATTTACCACCTTTATAGCCATATTTTCTAATATAACTAAAAGGCCATGTGTAAAGCAATTCATTGTCAATTTCATTTCGAAGATGAAGTGCTGCTGACGTAATCACAAGAATGTAATTTTTACTTGCAAGATTACACCTTTGTGAGGCATCAGAAGGATGCAATTTCACATAGAATACTCCTGCTAATTGAAAAAAAATCTATATTCACTTTGTTAGTTAGAATATTGAATACTAACCTTCTTCTGAAGAACAATAAAGATCATTATCTTCTTCAATGCTTTGACTCTTCACAGAATCAATTGAAAAAGCGACTTTCTTTAAAACATCAAACCAAGAACTTAACTCTTCATCTGAAGTAGTCATGAAATCTATGCATGAATGTTTCGTTACTATATTGATTACAGTTGATGATTTTGGAGTTATTTTGATAACATCTTCTAATGTAATAATTTTCGGTTGTCCAGTTTTTGCACTATTTTCATAAATTTCAATTCTTGCCAATCCACTACTACTTCGTTCGTATAAAATACAGTATTTCTTTTGCCACGTTTTCTAAAATACCATTGAAATTGTATTAAGTAGAATATAAAATATGATCAAGTTTTAAAAACATTAAAACAATTTTACCTTTAATATTTTCCCACTTGGAGGCAACAAAAGAAATCCTTCATATGCAGGCAGATCACTTTCCATTGTGCAGCTTAAAATTCTTTATGTTTTAGGTGTTTGGTGCACTGATTCTCACGAATAACGCCAAGCGTAAACGCATAATAAAATGTAAAGAAAAGTGATAAAATTACTATTTTATGAAAAACATTTATAGGCCCATTTAAACTCGTTTTGCATTTCATAAAAGTTTTTAATCAATTGAAAAAATGTCAGCTGACACAAATGCCAATCGCATTAATTGTCAACTGACATCTGAGATATGGCCACCAGGGTTGGGATATGAGTATTATTTGTATTATTTTTTGTACAACTGTACAAACTGTAGTATATCTGCACCTCGTGGTCCATTTTAAACAGAATTTGAAAGAAGTGTTTGTTCGTTCCAAAATGGTTCGTAACGAAATATTGTTATTTATTTTTGTTTAAACAATTATAACTTTTCTTAGGATCATTATATCGAGCTCTGGTTTACGCCATTGTTTTGAGAAATGTTTTCTCTATATTATGGTAAAACCAAAGAGAATTGGATAGAGGGAAAGGTTCTATAAAAGGTTAATGTAATTTTGCGTATACATTAGTTAAGCGCCCAGAAATATAAAAAAATTATTCAGAAGAAATTCAAGATTTAAATTTTATAATATTTTGAAGTCTTGCGTTTTTACGTCTGTGGCGACGCGAAAAAAAAGGTAAGTATCTGTTATATTTTGAGTTGTTCTCGCAATTTAACATATAATAAAGGATTATTATTTTAATAATAATTAATAATACAAATTTCAATTTGATTATTATAAATTCATCACTTATTTTACATGCTAGTTGAGTAAGAGACTTTACAGATCGCACCGAATGCGGTATACGCCAACCTTCCACCGTACCTAAAGATGGATTTATAGTTCACGTAACGTAACACATAATGTAAACGCAAGAACATAATTTAATCGCAAAACATAAAATCTTCCTATGGTACCTTCTAGAATACACGTAAACCTAAACACAATTATCTCAATTATGTCACTTCAGACAGATAGCTTTATTTTATCACTTTTTTTTACCAACCCTGTATAACATCCATTACATATTAACATCTATTGGATAGATTTTTAGAAATGTGTACTACAATTTTTAACTTTAAAGTTTTTAATATTTCAGAAACGGTTGAAAATAGGCATTGGGGAAAATAGGCATGAAATGTGTTTAGATTTATACGAGGAATCCAAAAATACAACATTATACAGGGGTTGCCATTTAAAAAAAGGTAACTTTATTTAACCACGTGTTTTTGGCGGACCCTGTATGACATTAAAGGTTTTTCGATAAATCTTACGGTTTGTGAGATATTAAGCCGTTACTAGATTTAACAACAGCCCTGTTTACAGTCTGTTCAAAAAGAAGTCGACACTATTGCTAACTTTTTTATTATTGAAGATACGAGTTTAGTTAAATTAGAGAACTGTAGTATTTTGTATGCCGATTAAAATGGAAAAATCATTCGAAAAAAATATTCAAAATTGCGTTCCCGAATTATTCTAAAAAACGTATGATTTTGAAAAGGAATTATATCTACGGATATCAATCGGAAATTGTTTTCAAATAAAAAAGTTTCCTATGTACGTATGCCGTAAAGTGGAAAATATAATAATAGAGATATGCTATGTTATTTATGTGTTATTACATTCTGTAAAACGTTAACGTTTGCGTATTTTTGCTCGTTTTTTTATTTTTATATTATTTTTAAAATTAAAACGAACTTGTGGGGTTTTGGATGTACTATCAACAAATAATTTAGGTGCTGAAAATATAAAGGGCGAACTCAACATTTTTTTCCATTCCATTCCCGTGTTCATTTCGCGACAATAGTTGAAGTGAAATATACACGGGTTTGTTACTGAAAAATTGCTTTCAAATCTGTGCTGATTCCAAGACCCTCGATTTTGAATTGGACACGACATTGTAAAGGAGTTACGCCATATTCCTGTTTCCATTTCCGTGTTCTTTTCATATACCGATCCGATCACAAAAAAACCAAACGTATCAAAATTGCAGAAAATATTTGATTAAAAATTAAAATGAAAACGGATTCGTGATAATACCCACACTTACTTAAAATGTATATTTTTATATAATTCAAAGTAATAAATGACATTAAAAATAAAAATTATACAACTATTTTATTATTTTTAAAAGTAAACAGTATTTATCTCTAAAGAAATATAACATTTCAACATGGATTAAAATCGGTTAAATAGGTTTTCAACACGTATTTATAAATTTAAATGTTTCCGTAATTTGTCGCAAGTCACTATCCGATTCGATACCGAAAGTTTTCGAATCAGCACGTATTTGTGAGCAATTCTTTGCAACAATTGACAATAACTAGTAGAACAATAATAACTAATTTAACTTAATAAAAGATAATTTTTAATATTATTTGCTCTATAATATATATTAACTTTTATGATTGAAAATCGGATTTTGTTTCCTAGATTCTAAAGTTGTCAAAATAAATCTATTTCTTAACTTTAAACTACATACTTTGCTTGATGCTTCAGTCACAAGTTTTGCCATACGTTCTACAGCTTGTGTATACCAGGGTGTCCTTACTTTTCTAGATGACATAAAATAGTGAAGGCTCTTGGAATCAGTCTACAATTTACTTTTCCTTTGAAAATTATTTTTTTACATTTAACTTTGTCTTTTTTTGTTTTTATTTCTGTTGAAATACATTTCATAAAATAAGAAAAAACTAAAAATTATTCATTTACTATTGAAAATTCTTAGTTTAAATTGCAACATACAAGTGAAGTTAATTTTTTCTTTGACAATTAAATTATTTTTTTTTTACAATTAGTCTTATTTTTTTTGTTCCTATTAACATAAAAATAAAATTTATATAATTATTAAAAAGAAGTTCTACTTTAAATTAAAACAAACAGGTAGGTATCTATTATGGGTTAATGGATTGGACTATTTTTTTTATTCCTTCCAGAGATAAATTTTGATCTAGTGATCCAAGTTAAATGATTTCAATAAACGTGAAAAATATCCCTATTTTTATTAAATCTACAGAACAAATAGATTTCCAGTGTAACTAATTTTAAAGTTTTGGACTCGAAAATTCATTTTTTTTCAAAAACAAGATTTTTAAATAAAATACAGAATTTTTACTTTAAAAGAATGTACATGTAGTCAATTGTAAAAGAATAAAGTATAATATTATTTTTAAGTATCGTGTATAATACAAAGTTGATTTCTGTCGTGGAAATGAGACCATTCAAGTTCAACCATTTTTTATTGCTTTCTGGAGGTCTTCGAAAAAACTTATCTGGAAATATAAAAAACGATATACATATTAAAAACTATCATGGCCGAGAAATGGCAAGTTTAAAAGGGTTAAATAGATTTAAAAATTCATCAGGAGGGAAAATCTATTGTATATAATAAGATATTCTGTCCTGATCAATTTTCTTAGTGAAGAATACCATTACATACCCTTGTTCGGATTTCTATCTCTCTATGTGCTCGTAGATGAATGCTCAATGGGCTTCATTAATATTAAAGGGCTAGAAATGTTGGACAAAGGGGTGTTACAAACAGTGTCATGAGAGAAACACTTTGATTAAAATAGCGAGAAAAAACAAACTACCAAAACCATACGAAGTTAGAGTTATATTATAAATTTTACTATTGCATTATATAGGGGAAAATCGTCGATATATGACCCCCCTAACAAAAAAGTGACTTAAAATTCTACAAACCTAATGCGATATAACCAGTTTATTCAAAACAAGAATATAAACATATCAGTAATTATATTTTTTAAAACAAAACATGATATTTTAAATTAAAGAAACGTAAAACTCTAATTCTAAAAAAAATGCCAAGTCTCCATTTTAACAGAACATGGTGGGCAAAATGGATCTCATGGAAAAACAAATATTTATGAAAAAATTAAATTTTAAAATAAAAACCAAATCAAAATTATAACTACTAAAAGGACCTTAAACAATATGTATGTGTATAAATAAATTGTGAATTTGCAAAAAAGAAATACAGAAATGCCTTTGAAACAAGTTTAAAATTCACCATTTTCCAAACGATACGAAAATATCATTTGCGGTTCTAAACAATTATGCTGGTTGTGCTCTTTTTTTGGTTTACAATTTAATAAATTCCAACAGATACCACTACGGAGGTTATATGTAATTTAAAGCACGTTTGAAAAATCAATAAATTATTATATTTTATGAGATATGTGAAAGGGAAGGGAGTGAAGGGATTTCAGCTGAGGAGATCATTTTATCCAACTTTCCCCTAAGTATTGATTTACGGTGAATTAATTATCGGGAAATTAAATTAACAAAACTAAAATACATTTGAAAATTAAAGTAAATTTTTCCAAAAAAATTTCCTTACCAATATTGTCTATAGTTGCTGTTGAAATAATTCGACAAAATGTTTACTCGATTCGACCGGTCCATCAGATTTTTCTATAAATCCCAACGGTGTTTACGTTTTTTTTTATTATTTTAATCATCATTAAACAAATTATTTTTAAAAGACGAATGTATTTCTTTAATGAATAAAAGATACAGGATCTGAACATAATGAATTACCAGAACAGATTAAATGAAATTTTGTACAGGACAAACCTGTATTTGTGCACTTCTGCATTACAAAGTAGTCCGAATTTAAACGTACAGAATTTAATCATGTATTCTATGCTTCAAAATAATATAAAAATTTTGTATTAACTATGGTTTAAAAATGCAGTATAAAGGTAGTACGGTCCTGTAAATATGGGGGCTCTAAAATGCTTTTTTATTTTATACCTCCTGATTTGTACTTGACATAGAATCGAAATTTTGTATACTTATTATAACTACTTTCACAGCCAAATATATTGGAAAAATTTTTTGATCATTATTTCCTTTTTTCCAGACATGAAGAATTTTTTTTCAAATCTGGAAATAAGAAAATGACTATCAGAAAAATTTTCTAATGCACCGTTTTATACAGGATGATTCAACAGTTTGGGCCGCTACTTCAGAGCCATATTCTATACATTAATATAAGATAAAATTTTAAATACTTTTTTTCAAAATCGTTTCTTAAGAAAGTTATAACGATTTAAAAATGGCGCCGGTAAAATGGTATTTTGACCATAATTGTTGAACGGGAAGTCACAGCGTTGAAATTTGGTTGGTACCCATAAAATTGACTTTATGACTTCACGGTTTTAGTTGCCATAGAAAAAAGACGTTACATATTCAATATAAAAGTAGTGTGTCCACTGATGAACCTAACTATACTTGTAAATTTCCTTATTTTGTATTTTAACAAAAAAGTCATTTTTTATAAAGTTTTGCTTCTTCTTCTGAAAAGGGAGTATCTATATTTAAAGCTGCGAAATAACACACGGTGTAGTAAAAAAATAGGAATAACTCTTTTCCTTTCAGGCAAAATCCCTTTTTGGTCATAATTCGGCGAAATGTTGCAAAGAAGTTGCTTAGAATGAAAATTTATGACCCTATTCAAAATATCTACTTATTCTTATACCTATACCTTCATTTTTAAATTTTACTTCAAATTTTAAATATATTTCATGTAACATGTCTTATACCTAAATTTAATAGTTACCAAGAAATTTGCTATTTTATTTTATTTTTTAAATTATTAATTTGAATTGTAAAATTCTCACAAAGGAACCGCCCGAGGTCCTCCCCTCCCCCATTTTGATGAAATTTTGCACACTTATAGTACCATGAAAAATAATAGACAAGTATTTTTTACCGGCGAT